>CM049403.1:34272500-34277500 GCA_026929865.2 Hyperoplus lanceolatus | reverse complement strand
CACAGGTGTGCCTTAGACTCTCCACAATAAAAGGCCACCCTGAAATGTGCAGTTTTGTCTCACAGCAAAATGCCACAGATGCCACAAGCATTGAGGGAGCGTGCAATTGGCATGCTGACAGCAGGAATGTCAACCAGATCTGTTACTCGTGCATTGAATGTTCATTTCTCCACCATAAGCCGTCTCCAGCAACTTCGCACAGCCATTGAAGAGGAGTGGACCAACATTCCACAGGCCACAATTGACAATCTGATAAACTCTATGCGAAGAAGATGTTTTGCACTGCATGAGGCAAATGGTGGTCACACCAGATACTGACTGGTTCTGAGTCCCCATACCCCCAATAAAGCAAAGAAATTCACATTTCAGAGTGGCCTTTTATTGTGGACAGTCTAAGGCACACCTGTGCACTAATCATGATGTCAGATCAGCATCTTGATGTGGCACACCTGTGAGGTGGGATGGATTATCTCAGCAAAGCAGAAGTGCTCACTATCACACATTTTGACAGATTTGTGAACAATGTTTTAGAGAAATGGTACAATTGTGTATCTGGAATGAATTTTAGATGTTTAAGTCCATCTCATGAAAAATGGGAGCAAAAACAAAAGTGTTGCGTTTATATTTTTGTTGAGTGTACTAGGTCTCCTCAAAACCACACACAGAGACAGACAGACAGACAGACAAACACACACACACAGACAGACACAGACAGACAGGGAGACAGAGACAGACAGAGACACACACAGACAGACAGACACAGAGACAGAAGGAGACACACACACACACACACACACACACACACACATACAGAAAGACAGAGAGACACACACAGACAGATACACACACACAGAAACAGACAGAGACACAGACACAGACACACAGACACAGACACACACACACACACACACACACACACACACACACACACACACACACACACACACACACACACACACACACACACACACACACACACACACACACACACACACACACACACACACACACACACACACATTCAGTCAGCTTTAAGTGCGTATGACACATCATCTTGGCTGACGTTGATTCTGACTCTCTGTAAAACTCCCAGAATGCTCGGCTCCAGCAGCAGAATCCTGCAGGCGCCGAGTCGCTGGCACACGGCCAAACCCTCGGACACACTGATTGGCTGGAGGCCGTCCAATCGACACAAGGCCTGGTGCTGCACAAATACCTGGGGGGACAGGACAGAGGAGAATGTTACTATTAGGACCAGGGACTAACAATGTCAAAATCAGTGAATATCTCCTCACATCATGGTAAAGCCCCTATCTCACTGGGCTGCGACAGTGTGCGACAAGTTGGAGACACAAAATATGCGAATTAGCGACAATTTTCACTTGCAGTCTCACTGAGTTGGTTCCTCACGACACGTCTGCGAATGTCCTGCCCAACACTTGCCAGGAGCTCGAATTTATGTCTCGCGAACGTCTGGCGAGCGTCGCACGAACGGAATATCAGTCTCATTTTTGTCTCAAATCAGTCACAATTTAGTTTCATATGTTGCCAGACCCTCGCAAAGTTGTCTGACATTTGTCGCACTTTCTGACTCGCGGAGACTAAATTGAGAAGGGTTTGCGACGCGTGCGACACACCTGCGACGACTCAGACTATTTTGAGACTAGATTTGTCGCACACTTTTTTTGAACATGTTCAAAATTCATGCGACAGGACTGCGCGGCTCTGCGACTCATGCGAGGAAATTGAGACCTCCGCGAACGTTTGGAGACAGTTTAGAGACTCCCTCGCGAATGCAGTCTCCAACTTGTCGCAAACAGTCGCAGCCCAGTGAGATAGGGGATGAAGGAACCTGTCTGTACTGTGTGTGCGCTGAAAAAGATCTGGTGTTATATACAATATACAGCCTAGGCTCTGTAAGCTAGTATGTAAACAATGGGGGCCAACGTACATAGCAACACTGTAGTGTTTGTGTGTCATAGAGAGAGAGTGAGTGAATGAGTGAGTGAGTGAGTGAGTGAGTGAGTGAGTGAGTGAGTGAGTGAGTGAGTGAGTGAGTGAGTGAGTGAGTGAGTGAGTGAGTGAGTGAGTGAGTGTCTGAGTGAGTGAGTGAGTGCATGAGAGTGAATGTGTTTGTCCGTTTGTGTCCGTGTGTGTGTGTGTGTCTCTGTCTGTCTGTCTGTGTCTGTCTGTCTGTCTGTTTGTGTGTGTGTTTGTGTGTGTGTGTGTGTGAGATTCACCTGTTGGAACGTGGCCTCTTCTAATCCCAGCCGTCTGAACTCAGCGATCACAGCTCTGAGGAACAGCTGCTCCTGCACTGAAGCACTCCTGAAGAACATACAGCACTTTACCTTTAAAGAACAACTTTAACAGAAGCTACGGTGGCCTTCAAGGACAAGAAGCTATAGTTACTAAAGATGGCATCATCCACCACTGCCTCAAGTCTTTCCTACAATATCAAGTGATGAGGTGAAGATGTATTTAGTTATTTATTCTATAGTACTTCTTCTTCTTCTTGGTCTTCCAACAGGTGCATTTCCCCAGGACGCCCACTATATATAAAAACCTGTAAGGCCGTTAAGTTTGTCTGTTCTGTGCTACTGTAGAAACATGGCGGTGCAACATGGCGGCCTCAGCGCCCCGCTCCTATGGAGATATAAAAGGCTCATTCTAAGGTCATGGAAAAAGAGATTATACACTAATTAAAACATATTGATGAATATTATAGTCCATTTTTAGAAACACAAACACACAAACACACACACACACACACACACACACACACACACACACACACACACACTTTACCTGATAGCAGTGATGTAAGCGGATGAGAACATCTCGTCGAGCGCCTCCATCACATGACTCATTCCGACCAATCCCGTGGCAGTCGGCTCGGAGACGGTGACCTCACAGATCTCTGTTGCCCGGCGACAGATGTCCAAACATCGCCGCGCGTCGCCAGACAGAGCGGCCACCTGACACAGGGAAAGACACGGGGATTATGGGCGGAGGAAAAGGTGTGATTTGCAAAACAAAAAAAAAATTAATTAAATTTAAACGTCTTTGAGTGACCTCCAAAAAAGCGCTATATAAATCCTACCATTATTAAATATATGTTAATTCTTAAGATATTTTTTGGGCATTTTTATGCTTTATTGATAGTGTAGAGACAGAGGTGAAATGGGGCAGAGAGGGGAGTGACATGCAGAGAACGGCCGCGGGCTTGAATCGAACCCGGGTCCGCTGCTAGGCGAGGCCCATGGGGGGGGGACCTACCAACTGAGCTAAGGGCGCCCCCTTAATATCTGTTAATTCATGTAAAAATTGCAAATTCCTGTCTGTGATTTTTATTCGATTCATAATAACCAAACATCCATAAAAAAATACAAACATTATAATATTTCTTATCTATAATAAAAGGTATTTTGCTGTAGCCTTTATTGTGGCAATGTTGAAAACTTCTCTTTTTCTCCGCTCCCTCTCTACTTCTCTCTCTCTGCCCTCTCCCTCCCACACAGTGAAACACACACACACACACACACACACTTTCGACATGGTGGTAAAGGGCTACCTGTGTGTTTACCTTTGTGGATGCCACTCACTCAGTCTCACACACACACACACTACCTTGTGTTTACCTTACACCCCCCCACACAAAAACACACACACACACACACACACACACACACACACACACACACACACACACACACACACACACACACACACACACACACACACACACACACACACACGTACGTAAAGGGGTCCTTGTGTGTGTACCTTTCTAGATGCCAGCTGCAGCGCGTCCTGTTCGAAGGCTTTGACTTTGTTCAGTCGAGACATGATGATCTGCTGAAGCTGTTTGAAGCTGTACGGCTGGAAGGACATCCTGGTCAGACCCTACAGACAGACAGACAGGCAGACAGACAGGCAGGCAGGCAGACAGACAGACAGGCAGACAGGCAGACAGACAGACAGAGCGAGACAGAGAGCGAGACAGAGAGAGAGAGACAGAGAGACAGACAGACAGAGAGGCAGACAGACAGTAAAGAGAGAGAGAGACAGAAAGAGAGACAGACAGACAGACAGACAAAGACAGAGAGAGACAGACAGACAGACAGAGAGAGAGACACAGACAGACAGACAGACACAGGCAGACAGACAGACAGAGAGAGACAGACAGACAGACAGACAGAGAGAGAGAGAGAGAGACAGACAGACAGACAGACAGACAGACAGACAGACAGACAGACAGGCAGACAGAGACACACAGAGAGAGAGAGACAGACAGGCACACATACACACAGACACACACAAACAAAAAGACACACACACACAAACAAACAAACAAATAGATGCACACATTAATGTTGCATTTCCTAACATCTTTTATAAGCCACTCCTCCATTACTATTCAACATGTTTTACTTCTCTTAGGGACAGTCCTTTGGCCAGTGAATCATGGTTTGTCACTGAGCACATCTCAGTCTCCTCCCATGTGTGTCATGTGGGTTACCGTAGTTATTGGGCTTTTCCACAGTGTGAATCTGTTGCTAGTGTGGCTCTTTTTCCCCTTGTTTCCTGGGCATTGGTGGTAATAATAATATTAATAATAAAATAATAATAACATAATAAATAAAATAAAGAATAGGTTAATTAATAAAAACATAAAGTAAAAATAAATTAAATGTGTATGGTTGGTTAAACTTAACGTAATAATAAATAAATAATAATAATAAAAAAAAGTAATTAAAATATTTAAATAATATAAAAATATAAAGATAAAAAAAAAAAAAAAATATATATTAAAAACATATACAATATCTTTTTTAATAAAATATATAAATAAATTAATTGTGTAAAATAAATTGTGGCTTTTGTCGTTATGCCGTTATGTCACTACCATTGTGAAGAATAAATAAGAAACTTGCCGTTGTAAAAAAATATATATAATAATAATTAACAAATAAAATAAAAATAAAATAAAATATTTA
>CM049403.1:34265000-34267500 GCA_026929865.2 Hyperoplus lanceolatus | reverse complement strand
CAGTCATTTGTACAGTTCAGCTTAGACTCGGCCGTAATGCTGCTGCACACGCACACACACACACACACACACACGCACACACACACACGCACACACGCACACACTCACACACACACACACACAGACACACACGCTGCATGTCAGAGACGAGGGGCGAAGCTTCTCTCACACACCCGCCGCTCTCTCTCTCTCCATCACTTGCCCACGACACAATCGGGTATTGGAACGCAGGGTGGGTGTGTGTGGCCACCGGTCGCCACGTGACTATAAGTTTCCAAGTTTTAAACACTTCTATCTCTTCAACGTCAACGTCACCGTACCCGAATCCTAAATATCCCCATAGCAGACGCTATATTTCATCGGGGGGAAAACTTTGTTTTGCGCCACAGTTCGACTCGGCCGTAATGCTGCTGCACACACACACACATACACAGACACAGGCACACACACACGCTGCATGGCAGAGACGAGGGGCGCTACCAAAAAGACGAGAGGAGCGGTTGGAGCAGTTGGAGAGTTTAGAGACACATGCGCGCACATTTATTTACATAAAATCGCAATCGCAGTCACTTGTGCAGTTATGTAAAATGTTTCACTAAGGAAAATGACAGAAAAAGTAACGCACAGTGACTTTGATGAGTAACTTTAATCTGATTACTGGTTTGGAGATAGTAACGCGTTAGATTACTCGTTACTGAAAAAAGAGGTCCGATGCCGGTAACGCGTTACTATGTAACATCTTGTTGAACATTATTTATTTTGATCACCAATTATCATAGTAGAACAGCTTCCTCAAGCAGTTTGTGATGCATGTTGGAAACAGGAGATGAGCCCCTGGTCTGATGCGCCACCTGGCTTGAGAAACACGTTCTCAAAGACTTACTTTGAGTCATTATTTAGGAGCACAAAGACTTACTTTGAGTCATTGTTTAGGAGCACAAAGACTTACTTTGAGTCATTATTTAGGAGCACAAAGACTTACTTTGAGTCATTATTTAGGAGCACACAGACTTACTTTGAGTCATTATTTAGGAGCACAAAGACTTACTTTGAGTCATTATTTAGGAGCACACAGACTTACTTTGAGTCATTATTTAGGAGCACACAGACTTACTTTGAGTCATTATTTAGGAGCACACAGACTTACTTTGAGTCATTATTTAGGAGCACAAAGACTTACTTTGAGTCATTATTTAGGAGCACAGAGACTTACTTTGAGTCATTATTTAGGAGCACACAGACTTACTTTGAGTCATTATTTAGGAGCACACAGACTTACTTTGAGTCATTATTTAGGAGCACAAAGACTTACTTTGAGTCATTATTTAGGAGCACACAGACTTACTTTGAGTCATTATTTAGGAGCACACAGACTTACTTTGAGTCATTATTTAGGAGCACACAGACTTACTTTGAGTCATTATTTAGGAGCACACAGACTTACTTTGAGTCATTATTTAGGAGCACAAAGACTTACTTTGAGTCATTATTTAGGAGCACACAGACTTACTTTGAGTCATTATTTAGGAGCACACAGACTTACTTTGAGTCATTATTTAGGAGCACACAGACTTACTTTGAGTCATTATTTAGGAGCACACAGACTTACTTTGAGTCATTATTTAGGAGCACACAGACTTACTTTGAGTCATTATTTAGGAGCACACAGACTTACTTTGAGTCATTATTTAGGAGCACACAGACTTACTTTGAGTCATTATTTAGGAGCACACAGACTTACTTTGAGTCATTATTTAGGAGCACACAGACTTACTTTGAGTCATTATTTAGGAGCACACAGACTTACTTTGAGTCATTATTTAGGAGCACACAGACTTACTTTGAGTCATTATTTAGGAGCACACAGACTTACTTTGAGTCATTATTTAGGAGCACAAAGACTTACTTTGAGTCATTATTTAGGAGCACAAAGACTTACTTTGAGTCATTATTTAGGAGCACACAGACTTACTTTGAGTCATTATTTAGGAGCACACAGACTTACTTTGAGTCATTATTTAGGAGCACACAGACTTACTTTGAGTCATTATTTAGGAGCACACAGACTTACTTTGAGTCATTATTTAGGAGCACACACATATTATGAATGAATTCAAATGAGACATTTTAATCTAGATTAATCCCAAAATTAATCTAGATTAAAAAAATTAATCTATGCCCACCTCTAGAAATAATACATAATACAATACATAAATTCATCAACCATTCAAAAAACTGAAGGTTAGTTAGTGACAAATACTTTTCTTTTATATAAATTAAGATGTATTGTTACTGTCAACCATTCAAACAAACAAAAAGAGAATGAGAGAGAGAGAGAGAGAGAGAGAGAGAGAGAGAGAGAGAGAGAGAGAGAGAGAGAGATAGATAGATAGATAGATAGATAGAGAGAATGAGAATAAGTAAAACATTCTACTAAAAATTAAGCATAAACCATACCAACATGTTTGTAAAAAAGAAAAAGAAAAACTTAGAATATATT
>CM049403.1:34260000-34262500 GCA_026929865.2 Hyperoplus lanceolatus | reverse complement strand
TTTCTACAAAATGTCTAGGAAATAAAACCCAAAATTCTACACACTGCAGGTTTAAGTTTAAAGAATAATAGATTTGATTTGAATATTCTGCCCCTAAAAAAAAAACTCTTGAAATGTAAAAAAGAAAGAAAGATACATAAAGATAAGATTATGGGATGAAATATGATGTGCAATACAATGCTAAAAAAAGTATTGTTATGATATGCAGAACCAAAGGGGACAAAGAATTGTGCTTTCCAGATTTCTATCTGTCAGGACAAGTGTTGGGAGTCTGTAGGAAAACAAAATACTTGGGTCACTACATCACAGATCAGATGTATGATGATGATGATATTTATAGACAGTGTCGCATGCTATATGCCCAAGCTAATATGATGACAAGAAAATTCCATATGTGCTCTGAAAAAGTAAAAATCCAACTTTTTAAAGCATACTGTACTCCACTGTACACTGCAGCCCTATGGGCAAAGAGGACACGTGGAGCCTGGGGACAGAGATACACACAGTTATCTGTCTGTCTGTCTGTCTGTCTGTCTGTCTGTCTGTCTGTCTCTTGTTCCATCTATCTATCCATCTGTCTGTCTGTCTGACTCTTGTTCTATCTATCCGTCTGTCTGTCTGTCTGTCTGTCTGTCTCTTGTTCTATCTATCCATCTGTCTGTCTCTTGTTCTATCTATCTGTCTCTTGTTCTATCTATCTATCTATCTATCTATCTATCTATCTATCTATCTATCTATCTATATAAATCAAGGAAAGTCTGTCTGTCGGTCATGGGCATGTTTTTTATGTTTTGTGTGTTCTTTTCATGGACCTTGAGTCTGACAATAAAGATGATGATGATGATAAGTACAATACAAACAAAATGATGTACTTCAAATAAAAAGGAGAAAATTGGACTAAGATATATAAATAAATATTTTTTTTTTAAATCAACAAAAAGCCAACAATGATAAGCTCAAAAAAAGTTAAATCAGGACAAAATAACTATTTACTTAATTTTATCAATTTTGTTCAACAGTAATCCTCCTAATATGGAAGATAGATAGATAGATAGATAGATAGATAGATAGATAGATAGATAGATAGATAGATAGATAGATAGATAGATAGATAGATAGATAGATAGATAGATAGATAGATAGATAGATGGATATGGATGGATAGATATGGATGGATGGATGGATGGATGGATGGATGGATGGATAGACAGACAGACAGACAGACAGACAGACAGATAGATAGATAGATAGATAGATAGATAGATAGATAGATAGATAGATAGATAGATAGATAGATAGATAGATAGATAGATAGACTGACAGACAGGCCTCAATACGCCATTATAAAATCCGTGATATGTGACCGTTTACACCGATACTGTGATATCCTGCAGACTCAAACCTCAAAACCACATTAACACAGGTGTGAACTAACGATGCAAAGATTGTGTCATTTTTTTTGTGTGTGTGTGTGTTTTTTTCCTTGTTCAAACCATCACAAAGTGTTTACAGTAAAGACCAACCCCCAGGCTCAGTGCAGAATGACTCACTTCTGGCGACACACACACACACACACACACACAGACACACACACTATCAGAAATACGGACACACACACACACACACACACACACACACACACACACACACACACACACACTCTCTCTCTTTCTCAGACACATTCTCTCTCTCTCACACTCTCTCACACACACTTTCTCAGACACACTTTCTCACTCTCAGAAACACACACACACACTCTCTCAGACACACACACTCTCTCATAGGCCTTTCACACCAAAATGAACCAAGAGTCAGTTCCAGGCTGGTGTTGGGGTCAGTTCAAAACTGGTTACAGCCTTATCCCAGTTATGAACCGGTTGGTTTCACAACGACCAGAGCCAGCCATGGAGCCGGCAAGAGAGCAACGTCATGACGTCACTGTAAACGTGTGTGTACGTCACCCGACGCCGCTGCTCTTGTGGCTAACGCTAAAGCTACCGCTAGCTTTAAGCACAACAACAGCGGCGAATACGTCTTATTTTTACACTTGTTGGCTCTCGCTTTGCTTTCTTAAGCAAACAGGACCCATACAGCGTATTCTCGCCGGTCAATTTGATCGCTACGTTCGGTAATTATGTTATGTTTACGTCTCGTAGTAGCGGTGTTTTTAAATATGGCGGGCATGAGGTTTGAGTTGCTCTGGTTGGTCAGGATTATCCCTCCCCCAACCGTTCGCGCAAGCAGTTCTTATCAAACCCTGCTCAATCCTGGGGTATGAGTTCCCCCGGTTTTTACGGCCCGGAGCAGGCTCTCTGGCGGTGTGAAACCAAAACACTGGCTCTAACTCCGAACTAGCCCAGAACTAGCTCCGATTTTGCGGCGGTGTGAAAGGCCTATCAGACACACACACACACACACACACACACACACCCCAGTGCTCTGACTCACTTCTGCCCCCTGGTGGGAGTTTGGCGTCTGGGCGTGGCGTTTCTTCTTCTGG
>CM049403.1:34160000-34255000 GCA_026929865.2 Hyperoplus lanceolatus | reverse complement strand
GTTACACACTGTAGCTTTAATAAACATTTTGAATCAACTTTATTGGCTCACCGTCACCGAACAGACGGACGACTTTGGCGACGTACGGGTTGTCTTCGTCTTCGCCCTCGATCAGAATGTGTTGACCGGTGGAGATGACCGTCGTCCTGGGGAGACCCTCCACTGTGATAGACAGGGAGCTACAGACAGACAGGGAGAGAGAGAGGCAGAGAGAGAGAGAGAGACAGGCAGGCAGGCAGGCAGACAGACAGACAGACAGAGAGGCAGGCAGGCAGACAGACAGAGAGGCAGCCAGGCAGGCAGGCAGGCAGGCAGGCAGGCAGACAGACGGAAGGACGGATAGACAGAGAGGCAGGCAGGCAGGCAGAGAGGCAGAGAGACAGACAGACAGACAGACAGACAGACAGACAGACAGGCAGGCAGAGAGACAGACAGACAGACAGAGAGAGAGAGAGACAGGCAGGCGGACAGACAGACAGACAGAAAGATAGACAGGCACACAGACAGACAGACAGACAGACAGACACACACACACACACACACACACACACCATGAGTTAAGGGGGAAGTCAGTGATTCTGGAAAATGCTTGTTGACAATCACTTTGTCAAAATCAGACACAACTTTCAGTGTGTGTGTGTGTTTGTGTATGTGTGTGTAATAGTTTATGGTTGGTGTGTGTGTGTCTGTGTGTGTATGAAAAATAGATGCATTTTAATATGGGCCTATTTTAAATGTATATTTAGGTATCATTATGTCGAGAAATGTCAAGAATAAAGACGAATGCTCCAAAATGCATGCTATTGGAGTTAGTGGGGCATTTATGTATTTTTCAGCATACTACAATTGACGTGCATGTATTTAGGACATCCTAAATCTTTTTCTGGCATACTAAATAGTAGGGAAGTATGGATATTGTAACGCAGGGATTATAAAAAGTAGGCTACTCAGTACTACTCACCCATATTCATGTGTTTTTAACTTCCTATTGAAGCGGACGGGATCTCCACACCAACTGTAGACGCGCCTCAATCTGCGCCTCATGTGATACTTCATACTCAATCGATAAATTCTGATCGACAGACACAATCAACCAATCAATCAATCAATACGCCTTCTGTCCCGGGGTGAATACGTGCATCACGCAAATACTGAAATAAATATTATAAAACCAAGATTTAGCCGCAAAAATAGTTTCAGAAAGTCCCACACACACTTCAGCAGTTGCAGTGGCAGCAAGATTTCCCGCGAAAATTACGTCACTTCCTCTTTCTACTTCTTTTTATGGTATTTTACGGAAGGTTGCGTCTAAAATGTTAGAATGCCGCACTACTGCCACCCTCGGGAATCAGTCAAAATATATAATATAATGTCCAGTTTTCAAATTATTTTTTATTTTCTTCGATGTAGTTCTGTTTAGAAAGCTGGACAGTATGGAAGAGTGTAAGGGGCCACAGCCTAGGTCCATGGCCACAGCAAACAAAATAGAGACCTTTTTTTTTCGCAATGCATTTCAAGAATACATTTGAAATATCCACGTAAAAAATAAATAAAATAAAGTGCAGGATTTTTTTTAAGGAGGAAGATTATTTGCTTTATATATTTTTTGGGAGAAGGAGGATTTCTTTTATTTCTATGTCCACCTTTTAAGATAATTCAAATGACTTGGAAAAGGTGGCTGCGTTCGTGCAAGCTGTACTAGGGGTACCTGACAAATGCAAGGATAACCCTCCTAAAACAAAAAAACATTTTCCGCTTTCTCAACGAATGCACATTTTTTTGTGTATGTGTGTGTTCATGCGCGTGTGTGTGTGCGTGTCTATGTGCTTTCTGTCCAACAGCGACACCTGACCTGCTTCCCAATTCGACTCAGTCCCAATGCTTTTATTTTGAAGGGGGGAAAATGAACCGGTAGTATTCTGTAATTTCCATTCGGGGGCTGCTAATGCTAACGCTAGCTACTATACGTTAGTGAAGTTAGCTTATCGTTTATTTCTTAATTCCGATGGCGAACCGGACTGTTAAAGATGCCAACAGCATCCACGGGACCAACCCGCAGTATCTGGTGGAGAAAATCACAAGGACAAGGATCTACGAGTCAAAATATTGGAAGGAAGAATGTTTCGGTTTGACGGGTAAGCATCGTGTAATAGCCAGCGAGCTAACGTTAGCTTCCTGTGGCTAAAATGGGCCAAATGCTACTATCGATAATTACTCCAACTGACGGCAACAAGACAGTTGGTTATCCCATTTAAAATAGTATTTATGTTATTTTAAATGCATTAAAATGACATAAATCACACATACAGATATTCACGTTACCACAGACCGAAGTTATATGTTCACAATGGTCTATTTTGTGCCTGAAATGTAATTTTAATAATCGAAAACTGTACATTTATGTGACCAAATGTTACAAAAACAATCCAAGTCTCATACTTGAATTAAAATGAGTTGAATGGACAATCGTTAAATGCTTTTATCAAGGAATTATATCAATTTTTATCACACCGAGAACCTCAACTTTAGAAACAGTTCGTTCAACGATGAAGCCGAAAATGTATTATTTTATGAACTTTCGTCAACAAATCGGTTCATCCTAGCCTGAGAAAAGGCAGAAAGAGTGTTTTTTTTAACCCTATATTTCTCTTTCTCGTGACATCACAGAAAGAGAAATATAGGGTTAAAAAAAACGTACTTTGTAAATATTACTGTGATGCCACAGTAAAAGACATCACAGTAATCTTTCTGCCTTTTCTCAGGCTAGGATGAACCGATTTCAATTTTTTTTCGCACATTTATACTACATAGGATCTCAGAATTCAATACACCTTCATATTCAAACCGGTGAAGTAGGCCTTTAAGTTAGTAACTAACCCTAACCCTGGGGCAATAAAGGTTTTTTTTTTATCTCTTCTAACCCTAACCTTGTGCTGTCCACAGCCGAGCTGGTAGTGGACAAAGCGATGGAGCTGAAGTACGTTGGAGGCGTCTACGGTGGAAACATCAAACCCACGCCGTTCCTTTGCCTCACGCTGAAGATGCTGCAGATACAACCGGAGAAAGACATCATCGTAGAGTTCATCAAGAACGAGGATTTCAAGTGAGTTTCATTTATTTATTTATATATATATACATACATACATACATACAGCTCTGGAAAAAATGAAGAGACCACTCCAAATGTTCAGTGTCTCTCGTTTTACTATTTATAGGCATCTATGTTTGAGTAGAATGAACATTTTGATTTTATAATATAAACTACTGACACCATTTCTACCAAATTCACAATAAATATATTGCCATTAAAGAGCATTTTCATGAAGTAATGTAGAGATAAAGATTGAAGAAAAATCCAGACTGGTCTCTTAATTTTTTCCGAAGCTGTATATCTCTATATAATAGTTTTTATTTGATTTTAGTTTTTTTAACAACAACCAAACAAACAAAACAACAGACATTACAGAAAAGAAAAAAAGGACCAGTATATATGTTGTTCATTTATGATTTACAAGACTTCTTCCTAAAAAAACATTTAGAAAACGCATCAGTGGATTTCAAGGGAGTTTCAATCCACTGAGGGAATAATTTTAACTGTTTTGTGTTGACAACTGAACAAATGTTGTAGTAAAAAATGTCTGTACACTACTTAAAGGTGGAGTCAGTGATTCTGGAGAACGCTTGTTGTCAAAATCACTTTGTCAAAATCGGGAAATATCTCCTCATGATCCACTACCTGTCCATACTGTGTGTGTGCTGATAAGAAATCCATTGTTAATACACAGCCCATGCTCTGTAAATGGGCATGTTGCTAGCTACTGTTGGCCCCTTTATTTACATACCATCCTAGGCTCTGTAAACTGCCCATATTTACGTTCAGAGCAAACACAGTACAGATTTTTATATTTATTTTACTCTTTATTCCTCTCTAGATATAAAAAAACTACAAAGGCTGTGGTCTGAAGCCTACAATGGACTTATCATAAATGTATAAGCCCAACATATACACACTGAGCTTAAAGGATATGTGCTTCTGACTCATTCTGGACCTGTTGTGTGGATATATTTTATTTATTTATTTGGTTCTTTTTTTCCTCTCTAGATACGTCCGTTTGCTGGGGGCGATGTACATGAGGTTAACTGGCACGGCCGTGGACTGCTACAAATACCTGGAGCCGCTTTACAACGACTACCGGAAGATCAAGACGCAGAACAGAAACGGAGGTGAGTTTTGAACGCCAATACTTCAATGATTCATTTAGATAAAGAGTGGATGTGGAAAAGTGCGTGCGTGTGTGTGTGAAAGACAGACACTCTCACAAACACACACATGCACACACACTCAGACACACACACACGGAGGCTAGGACCATGTCAGAGCTGCACATGGCTATGTGTTTGAATTCCAATATAGTCAAAATGATTGTTTCAAAGTTAGATATTAAAGGGGCACTGTGTAACTTTGTGTGTGTCAGAGAAGTGAACATTTTCTAAGGTATATTTCTCATGAATAAATAACTAACTTAATAAACATACTTTCCTTGTGGGAAATTGGATCATTTACTCAAGGCACATTAAAAATTTGTCTTTTCGCATATCCAACAGCTGGCGTAGTGAAAACACAACTGCCTTTCTCCAAAGGGGGAAATAATTAACACAACCTGAAAGTTCCTTTTTAAAGTAGTGGATTTCTTTCTTTTCGTCTTTTTAATCTTTTTATTGTTTTGTCTTCTAGAGTTTGAGTTGATGCACGTGGACGAATTCATCGACGAGCTTCTTCATTCAGAGAGGATGGTTGACATTATCCTGCCCCGACTTCAGGTACGTTTTACTAACACACTCACACTCACACTCACACTCACACACACACACACAGAGGTGATGAAGTGTGGAAATGAAAAACGAAAGCGGGCTTTCACCGCGCCCTTACTGTTTTTATCTCCCGTAACCTTTTAGACAAAAGATCAACAAACAGAGAGATCTGTCAGTAGATTAAAGGATTTTAAAAACACACCACCATGAACACACACACACACACACACGGCTAGACTTGTGAGGCCACTCTTACACTCCACCCTTACACTAACCCTAACATAAACCTAATTCATACCTGAACCTTAAAACCTAGTGTTAACCCTCAAACAGCCCTTTAAAGGCCTGTCCTTAAAACCTAGTGTTAACCCTCAAACAGCCCTTTAAAGGCCTGTCCTTAAAACCTAGTGTTAACCCTCAAACAGCCCTTTAAAGGCCTGTCCCAAAGGGAGAACCGGACTAAATGTCCTCACTACTAATGTCTTAAACTAAAATGGGTTCTCACAAAAAAAGTTGTAAAAGTTCACACACACACACACACACACACACACACACACACACACACACACACACACTGATTGATTTAAGTGTCCACACCACTCATTGTGTGTGTGTGTGTGTGTGTGTGTGTGTGTGTGTGTTACAGAAGAGACATGTCCTTGAGGAGGCAGAGCAGCTGGACCCTCGTATCAGCGCTCTGGAGGAAGATCTGGACGAGGTGGAGACCAGTGAAGACGAAGATGAAGAAGAGGGGAAGGTAAAGGTGTGTGTGTGTGTGAGAGAGAGAGAGAGAGAGAGAGTGTGTGTGTGTGTGAGTGAGAGAGAGAGAGAGAGAGACTGTGTGTGTTTGTGTGTGTGTGTGAGACAGAGGGTGTGTGTGTGAGAGAGATAGATACAGAGAGAATGTGTGTCTATTTGTGTCGAGTAACTTTCAAATATGCGGAAATACAAATTTCAATGTAACCAATCATTGACTCATAAACCACCTTAACTTAAAAAAAAGTTACCTAAATTAAAATCATAACGTCTTAACTACACATTTATTTTTTAGGATCGGTGTCTTTTTCCAAACGGGTTTTTAGATATTTTTTGTTATTGGCTTTCTTTTTATTTATTTTGCATTTTTATGAAAACAGACATGTAACAGAGAAACAAACAAAAAGCACAGCAAAAAAATGGGTTGAAAAAAGGTCATAGAGTCACATTATTATCAAATGAATAGCTTGGGGGGGTGGAGGGGGGATGCTAACCAGTGTAGGTGTTTCGATCAAGTCCTTGAAGGCCTACTTCACCGGTTTGAATATGAAGGTGTATTGAATTCTGAGATCCTATGTAGTACAAATGTGCAAAAAAAAGTAAAATCGGTTCATCCTAGCCTGAGAAAAGGCAGAAAGAGTGTTTTTTTTAACCCTATATTTCTCTTTCTCGTGACATCACAGAAAGAGAAATATAGGGTTTAAATATTACTGTGATGTCACAGTAAAAGACATCACAGTAATATTTACAAAGTACGTTTTTTTTTAACTGGTGAAGTAGGCCTTTAATATAAAACCAATTTTCCTAGGGTCCATGTTAAGAAATAGGACCTCTTGTTTGACCCGACAATGAGTATAACGGGGGCATTTTTGTTATTGATTTCCCCGTGCAGCCGGAGAGACTTCAGACCCCGGAGCCTCACAGGAGGAGTTACCGTGACGCGGACAGACCTCGCCGCTCCCCGTCACCTCGACACAGACGCAGCCGCTCACCAAGACGGTTTGTCTGATCGTTATTATAGCATTAAAAGACAGACAGACAGAGAGACACACACACAGACAGACAGACAGACAGACAGACAGACAGACAGACAGACAGACAGACAGACAGACAGACAGACAGACAGACAGACAGACACACACAGACAGACAGAGACACACACACACAGACAGACAGAGACACACACACACACACACACAGACACACACACACACACAGAGACACACACACACACACAGACAGAGACACACACACACACAGACAGACAGAGACACACACACACACAGACAGAGACACACACACACACGTCAGAGCTACACAGACTGTGTGTATAGATACCTCTGTTTAATTTCTCATTATCCACATGTAAAATGAAACGACCTAAATCTTTTTGTCTTTTCTTTTCTCTCCAGGAGAAGCAGATCTCCAAAGAGGCGAAGGTATGTTTGCTTTTGACTGAAGTCCTTTAAAATAGTAACACTCTGTCATGGCTAGATGGCGCCAAAGCTTCACTCTAATTTTGTGGCTAAAAGAAATATGGGTTCAAAAAATAAATTTACTTAGGAGCACGATTGCAAAGACAAGGTATTACAAAATGTTGCCCGTGCAGCCTTTATTTTTTTAAACAAAAGGCTAATAACACAACAATAATAGCAGTGAGGGGGCACCTTTAGCTCAGTCGGTAAGGCGTCCCCCTCCCAGGCCGGGCCCAGCAGCAGACCCGGGTTCGATTCCCGACCGCGGTCGTTCTCTGCATGTCACTCCCCTCTCTGCCCCATTTCACCTCTGTCTCTCTGCACTATCAATAAAGCATAAAAATGCCAAAAAAAAATCTTTAAAAAAAACCAAAAAAAAAAACCAATAATAGCAGTGTGTTCCTTTTGAACAAATCATGTGATCCGCTCTGAACCCTTTACATGCCAATTTTTCTATACAAAAAATGTCACTTGTGCAAACGCAGTGAGATTAATAGAATAGAGTTTTTGTATTAGAATAAATTCAACTTTCTGGCCTGTAAACTTTTATTCGTCATTCCCTCTTCCAGACAGGAAAACCACATTACTGATCCATTTTCTCTGCGTCGCTAAATGATTCAACTTGGTACATTGGATAAACATAAGTGTTGAGCCTTGTCTGTAGCTTGTTCTGATGGATTTTGTCTTTTTGTCGCCTGTCCTCAGCCCGTCGCCCCGGAGAGAACGCCATCGCAGCAAGAGCCCTCGCCGCCATCGCAGCCGCTCCAGAGAAAGACGCCACAGATCCAAATCCCCAGGTACACAAACTGCAAACATATTATTTTATTTGTTTATTTGTATAATTATTTTTCTTTTACTTTTTTTTCATGCTTCCACCATAAGAATTTACATACATACAATATATTTTCAAAACAAATACAACATTAACAGTAATACCTTAAGTTAAGTTATCTTTATTGTCAGTTGTACACGAGGCACATTGAAATTCGTCTTTTCGCATATCCCCTCTCAAGTTACCACACTTCGGAGGGGGTCAGAGCGCAGGGTCAGCCATAGTACAGCGCCCCTGGAGCAGTTTTGGGGTTAAGTGTCTTGCTCAAGGACACAATGTTAGAGATGGTGGGCACCGTAGACGCAATACCAGCCTCTGCTAGTTTCACAACTAACACCCCCCTGTCCGGTGCCGGGGATCGAACCAGCGACCTCATGGTTACTGGTCGGCCACCTTACCTCTAGGCCATCCTACATCCTTGATGTATACAATCCCAGAATGTTACACAAACGCCTTAACATTCTCAATATTGTGGTGGTTAATCATTAAAGAGTAAATTATTTATTTTATTATCCTTTCTGTATGTGTTCATTTGATGTTATTTTTTTTGGTTCTTATTGTAAATGGCGTTGTCTTTATTTTGAACCAGGACACCACAGAAGCCACAGACATCGCAGCCACTCCAAGTCTCCAGAGAGGTAAGTGATGCTACGCTTACTGACTATCAAACATTTCGATTCTACTCACATATTTGCTAAATATTCTATCTGAAATAGTGAATGTAGTGGGTGCTTTTTGAAGTTTAATTCAAACAGTGTAGATACATGAGCTAAGCTTTGACACAGATACTTTCCCTTTCCGATCCAGTGTAATAAACATGCTTTTTGTGGAGTCCTTCATTTATTTATTTTTAAATCAATGTCTTTTAATTTAATTTCCAGTATTACAAAGTGCAAGGTTGTTCATTTGTTACGGACCGGTTGTATGAAAAGAATGAAATACAAAAGCTACTTATGTCACCAAAAAATATCAACATACCCAAAAAAATAATCCCTCCTATAAATCACTGCCATTGAGCGTATGTCAGTATCAGCCTGTCACATTTAAAATAAATAAATAAATAAATAACATAGAATAAATAAATAAACCGCCTGGAATGCTTTACATTAACTTAAATGTGGTTGTATACAGAATGGTAATATTAACTGATAGTGCTGTCCTACCATTTTTTTTTTATATATATAGAGTTGGAAGTGGAGTCTATTGTTTTTGTATTAGAATAAATTCAACTTTCTGGTCTGTAAACTTTTTCCTCATTCCCCTCTTCCAGACAGGAAAACCACATTATTGATCCATTTTCTCTGCGTCCCTAAATGATTCAACTTGGTACATTGGATAAACATAAGCGTTGAGCCTTGTCTGTAGCTTGTTTTTTTTTTTTGTTTTTTTTTTTTTTTGTCCACCATTTTTTGTTTTTTTGGTTTTTTTTTTTATACTTTATTGATAGTGCAGAGAGACAGAGGTGAAATGGGGCAGAGAGGGGAGTGACATGCAGAGAACGACCGCGGGTGGGAATCGAACCCGGGTCTGCTGCTAGGCCCGGCCCAGGAGGGGGACGCCTTACCAACTGAGCTAAAGGCGCCCCCTGTCCTACCTATACTAGTAATAGTCTGTATAGAAGAAAAGTTAGAAGTTAGGTTTAAATTAACCTTTTTAGACTATTACTGTAGATAGGGACGTCCTTACTGTCTCTATTTGAAGGCTTAAGTTAGCAGAAAACTCGTCCTTTTTGGCCGCTCCAAGTACCGGTACTGTAAGATAGCACGGATAGACGTACATCGAAGTGGTTTCACATTTTACAAGAGAACTCCTGATCGAAACAACTTCAAACTGGCCACTGCACTCGCTTTGGTCCTCCGCAACACACCCACCAAGTTTGAGGGAGATCGTGTGAAGGGTTTGAGAGCAGACAGACAGACAGACAGGCAAGGACAGACAGACAGACAGACAGGCAGGCAAGGACAGACAGACACACACCCTTTATAGTTAGATTTAAATTTCTATTGTTCTCAGCACTTAAGTCACTTTTACCTCCATTTTATTAAAGTTTTCTGTAAATAAAAAAATGATTCGCCATGTAAACAACTGTTGTTAAAACATATAATGAGATCAGTACAGAAGCTGTTAGGGAGCTTTTCTTTGCAAAACATGATCTCTTTCAATGTTGATTTTAAGCGGCCCGGTCCTATTTATGTGCATATAATATTAAACAGTTCCTTTCCGTGAATTGTCTCCAGTGTGATTTTACTATGAGTGATGTTGAGATGTGAACCATTTATTTAATAATTATTACGTTCTTTTTTCTTTCATATTACAGGAGTTCCAAAAAAAGTCACAAGAAGAGTCGAAGAGGAAACGAGTGATTTTGAACATTGTTATATTTTTTTAATTTGTACCTCCAAATTGTCAGACATTTTCCCCTCTCCTTTTTTTGAATGTTATTTTTTTTTTTTTAATATAACGTTTTATTTTGCTAGTAATTTCAGCTTTATTATATGTTGGACAACTGACCGCTGTGTAAAATATTTTAACTGTAAAAGCCCCCTGGGGTTAGAGTCCATCTGTACTTCCAGTCTCCTGCTTAGGTTCAAACCAGTTATTAGATAATTATGGCCATTATTATTGATACCTTTTTGGATGTGTAAATGCAGAATTTTTTTTTTCTGTGTTAAGAATGAGTTTCACACTGAAAATAAAGACCATGATTCATTAGTCTTTTGTGTCTGAAGTTTAATTGATTCCTGAGAAAACAAGGACGCACTAAATCCTAAATGATTGATCCTCAAGTTTAAGGTGCTCTGGGGAACTTTCAGGTAATGTTTATTCTAGCGCTCCCTTTGGACAAAAGCGGTAGTGTTTTTACTACACCAGCTGTTGTTCCTGGGTGAGCGTATACCCATGACAAAGGCATTAAGAAAAACTATATAAAAATAGCATTCTTTGCACAGATGGTCATGTTTTCTGTTACATGTCATTCATGATCATCAGAGGAAAAATGAGACTGTTTCAGAAATATTTAAAAGTTCCTTGCAGCTCCTTTTTAAATATCAATAGGCCTATCACCTCCTAAAATGTCACAGCTGTAGTCCACCTTACTGCCACAAAGTTAGCTGAACATGCATAAAGGTGAAATTCTTCTGAGGGATTGGACACAAATAATCATATACATATTGTTAAGGAAATTTCAATCATAAATTAACCAAACCTTTGATTTATCTTACCTTGGATCGGAATTACCGGTAAGCTTTTCTATCCCAAATTTAAGTTATTACCAACAAAAATAATTTTATTCTGAAATCTAATAGGCCTACATGTAAAATACAGTGTTGCCTGAACTTTTTGAAAACAATTTCATATCTCAGTTTCCAAAGGAACGTTGGGGGGATTAGCTTTAAAACGTTAGTAGTAGTAATTTGACTGATATACACTGGCACACAAAAAAATACAACAATCATTTCTCCATGCATATACTGTTTATTTAATAGTGCAAGTGTTATATGTAGAAAAAAAAGACATATACATTCTATAAATACATTCAGTTGCATCTGGTGGTAATATTAAGTGTATACATCATATTAAAATATAGTTAACAATCAAACCAATACTTTGAGCTATCCCCATTAGGAAGTTGTTTGCACACACACACACACACACACACACACACACATGAAATACACACACAAACATAAATACACGGCCTACACACACCAATATGAAATAATGTGTATGAAGAACAAAAAGACCAATACATTCTATAAGTGCAATCAGTTGCATCTGGTGATTATATTAAGCGTAAACATCAAATTAAAAGACCTTTTCCAATCAGAGTAATCAGTACTTATCCACATGAGCAAGTTGCTATTTGCATACACACAATCATGAAATACACACTAGGCCTATTAACATGCATTAATGAAAAGATGGCAAAGTACATAGCCCCAAAACAGTAGGGGGTTTGATGCACCTCTTCAGCTACCCCACCCCAATGTGACTATTCTCAAGCCAATCCCCCACAGACTAAAGTACCTGTAATTTTTCACTACTCTACAATTTACATTAAAACTAATATAATAGAGTATAATTATGAACTCAAAAAAACGTATATGGAGCTCAGCTAAGTGAAAAATCAACCCAACAGGAATATAGTAAATACGTAAATACAATGCTTACATGGAAACTATGAAAATGAATAAAAAGACTACAAAGGCACATTTTTCAAGCCAAATCCACAAAGACTAAAGGTGCCCTTTTTTTCACTACAAAGTTTATGCTAAAACTAATTTCATGGAGCACTATCTTCTGATATGACTTTAAATAGAGATATAAGGCAAGAAAATCAACACAACATGATTATATGAAACACAGTGGTTAAATGCGTAAGTTATGAAAAAGAATAACTGATCAAAATCTAAACTTTGGCAGAGGAGATTAAACTTCAATGTTCCCTCAAATGTCATCCGTCAAGATGTCTTCCTATTAGTTGACGGCGAAATTTTTTGTCTTTTTCAGTGTTTTAAACCTGCAGTGTGTAGCATTTTGGGTTTTATTTCCTAGCAGATTTTGTAGAAAGTAATTATAATATCCATAAGTACATTTAATTTAGTGCATAATAGCTGAAAAGAATGTTTTGAATAATTTTTTTCCCCTTAGAAAGGGTCTCTTATATGTCCATATTTCTGCATATTTTGGATCAAGGCCTAGTGCCGCCATCTTGACAGAGTACTGCATTCTAGAACTTTGTAGAAGTTTCTTGATGATGTCATATTACACACATTTCACCTTTAAGGGTGGTACTATGCTTCCACCACTGTTTTAGTTTTTAGTTGTATTTCTTATAGCAAAATAGTAATAATAGATGTAGTATAATAGTAATAGATGCAAAAAGACTTACAGGATGCCCACCTATAACATTCAAATAAAATAAGGTAAACTGTAATAGTAACTGTGCTTGTCAGATGGTCAACCAGCACCTAAAACCCCCACTAGATGGTACTCTTGCATCTTGTATCTCTTGTGCACTTTTGCTGCATTATTTCAGCAATAGGTGACTGACATTGGGAGGATTCACTAGCAGGAATTAAATCTACACCAATTATCTGCATCGAATTGGGCCGAACTATACTATCTCAATCAATCAATTCTAACTTCCCTTTTAAATTTATTTAATTAATTTTCCACAAATCTTTCCTGCATGTTTTCCAAAATGAGTGTGTAAAGATATTTTTTGTAGGTGATGTAATACCTACATTTTTGTCTGGATCAAGAATCAGTGCTGCAGCTTTGGCAGGTTGTCCAGACACCTCCCTATTTTCTTACACATAAAGTTCCAGTTTCTGTCTTTAATTTCCTCCAGAATTCTGACGCTTTCGTCACGGAAGAAGGATTTTTGCGGTATCTCTGCCGCCTTCATGTGATATGTGATTGAATTTTTGCTATCCTGTCGATCGAAGTTTAAATAAACTGCGTAGTGATGGTGGAGCATCTGTTTATCTGCGGGTTCCAGATCCATTTTGAGCAGATCCTGGTACATCTGCTCAGCTTTAGCTTGGCCCTGATCTTTCTTTGCGTAGATATTTGCGAGGTCTATCTTATTCACAAGGGAAGAATCGGGGTAATGATTGATTGCCTCCTCATGGAGACTGATTGCTCTCTGTACCCTTCTCTGATCTGGACAATTGTCCCTACAGGTGACCCATTTGAAGAAGAGTGCAGCACATCTCTTCAGATAAAACTCATCTGGATTTCGTTTCAGAATCTCCTCTGCAAAGTTAACGGCCTCATCAACAGATACGTGCTCTCTATAAAGCCACATCACTTCATGCATTACATTGCAGCTGCTGACAGGATCTTTCAGAAGTCTTCCGCCTAACTCGCGTACCTCGTCTTTATCAATTCTTTCTCCTCTCTTGGCACGTTGCTTGAGGTACTGAGCAGCGAGGTACAAATCCTCTGGATCCTGTTCTTTGGCGATTCTCATTTTCTCCAGGATTTCATCCTCCAGCCCTGTGGTGTGGTACTTAAAAGCATTCACTACTGCTAAGACATAGCTGGAGTTCCACTCCACCATGTCCCGCTGCATCCCGATGGCTTTCTCAAAGTAATCTACAGCCTGCAGCTGTTTGTCTCTGCTGAGCTTCATCAGGGTCCAGGCTTTCTCAGCGTAGGTCTCTGCATGGAGCTCGTGCTGGGGTGGAGATGGGTATTTCTGCATCAGGGCGTCGACCTTTGACAGGTAATCCTGACTCTTTCCTTGGTCTCCCAGGAGATGGTGCAGCCAGGCCAGGTTCCCATAGTGCACCACTAACCACGGACCTTCATCTGCTTTTCTGATTTTTCGGAAGGCCTCTTGAGCCAATCCGAACCAACGCGGGGCGTCCTGGGTGCACCCCAGCTTGCACTGAACGTACCCTAGCAGGTTGTAAAAGTGACCCTGCCAGTGCTTTCTCTCCTCCATCTCGCTGTTCCACAGCTGGTCCCTTAGACTGTAAAGTTTGGACTTGCCTTCGTCCAGATCCCAGGTGAAGTGGCACTGCAGAGCCTCTAGTGAGGATTTTCTCTGAACATAACTGATAGAGAATAAAAACAACATCAGTAAGTTATCAGATTCATGTGGAGGTTTCAAAGTATTGAACAGAGAGCAAGTAAATAAAATGATTTAAGGAAAAGAAAAAGTAGGGTTGAATTTAAAAAAATATAAACTTGAAATGAAAATTTAAAAAATCAAAAATCTGAAGATGACTAAAAGTAGAGCCTAGGGGGCGCCCTTAGCTCAGTTGGTAAGGTGAGCCTAACCTACCACTGAGTAAACAAAAGGCATACATTTTTATGGCTGATTCTTTTTTTTCTTTTTCTTTTTTTTATTAAATTAAGACAAAAAAGAAAATAATTAATCAATGCAGCATTCCTCCAGATAAATTCTGCTGGCAGCTTGTGACACAACTTTCAGAAAACAACTGATCAGTAATTGTTAGAAAATAGAAAGAAAGTACAAGGGAAGATATAAATAAAAATAACCACATAAATTCATACTACTTATTTAATCCAATAATTATATAAAAAGCAGAAGCAGCAACTCACCACATTATCAAGCTGGTTTCTTGACTCAGTAGTTTTCTGAATATAAGTTCGGCTGATTTCTGCTCAGTTTGATGCTCCGTTGTGATCACCGGCTTAATATAAGCGATGTCCAACTTCTGCTTTGCTCTAAATAAGGGCATGTGGCTAGCACAGGGGAAATTCTGGGAGGAGCATCTTTTTGCTCTTTGTAATTTTTTTTTTTTTTAATTTGAGGCATTCATCTATCATAAGAAACTTTCATGACATGCTATATGTACATGTAATATACTGTATGTATATTGTTTGACATAATTCAGGGATGAATTGATGAAGTCAATTCAGTGATCAGAAACACTTACCATGGTAGAAAAGAGGGGCCGACTACTATGGTACGAACCCCGGTACCGGACAGGAGGGTGCTTGTTGTGAAACTAGTGGTGGCTGCTATTACATCTATGGTGCCCACCATCTCTGAGCAAGACACTTGACCCCAAACTGCTCCGGGGGCGCTGTACTGTGGCTGACCCTGCGAGAGGACCCCCTCTGGAGTGTGGTTACTTGAAGGGGATAGGCCTATGCGAAAGTCCAAAAATGACCAAAATCATCACTCATAAATAATATACCCAACTCATCTGGAGAACAGATGTTTGCTGTAGCATTTCTCAGGACCACCTGAGTTTGACGTGAAACATCTCAATATTCACAATTAATTTGAGAGATGCGTGGTGGGAATAATGCACAATGGGCCGACTATACGCCAAAGGCCCCCTTTGGCATCAGACCCACCCTTATTTATGTTTATTATGTCAAATATGAGGCCGCTTGTGGTGTAGTGGTTAGATCACTCTCTCCCCCACACACACACATACATACAGGCTCAGTCCTCATCACTGCAGACACAAGTTCTAATCTTTGCATGTCACCCCCCTATGTACCCCATTTAATCTCTGTCTCTCTGCACTGTCAAATACTAGTCTTTAAAAAAAAATCAGATAAAGTGATGGAAATGATTATAAAAATCTTACTGGTGAGTATTGAGCAATGTGAACAGATTTGTTCAATAATTTACCGTTTGTTCAGTCTTGCCTCAACTTTTGTTTGCTACATTTGCCCTGATATCTATGTGGCGCCCATATTGGAATTTACAAAATGCCTGCCATAAAAGTCAGCATACAATGTGCAATATCTTGGTTTCTAAATAAGATAGAATGTTGATTTTATCTGCTGAACCTAACTTTTCAGGGTCAATTATTCCAATGGTGGTAGTGAAAAAGCTATACAACTTTACTACATTAACCCTTTAATGCACGAGTGGGTCTAAAACGACACAGTGAGTTTGTTTATTTGCAGTACCGAAAATGATGACTTTCATTTGACCATCTCAAATTGTGGCTTTTGGGGCTTGCATGGCCTCTGTGGTCATTGGTTCCAGCATGTCATCTTCAAGAAACCGCTTTGCAGTGATCAAGCTGTGGATCCTGCAGATAAAAGGCCCATATCCTTGTTTGGACATTGACTCAAGACTTGCTGCTTCATAGCTCCATGTGTTGGAGGGAGCTTATCACTTCCTGCCCTATGTTTGCAGAAGCAATGCCATCGCTAAGGTACTGTCTTGATGTAGATACCCATGGGTGAGTCAGCTGCACATTCAAGAGGAAGCCAGTGGTGACAGCCTCCCTTCTGTCACTTCTGCTTCATCCAAAAGCCTCTGCAGAGCATCTATAACATTTTCAACTGCGTTGAGGTAAACCTGCAGGCAGCCAAGTTGCCTTGCTTATACTGGAGAATACTCCTGTGTTGTCTGCCCCAGTGACTGCATTGAAGGCTGGTGAAGATGCTTATGGATGAAGCAGAAGTGATGGAGTGACAGAAGAGATGCTGTCAACACTGGCAGCTGCTGCTGACCAAGCTGTGGATCCTGCAGATAAAAGGCCCATATCCTTGTATGTTCATGGACTTAAAATGTGCTGCTTCATAGCTCCATGTGTTGGAGGAAGCTTATCATTTCCTGCCCTATGTTTGCAGAAGCAATGACATTCCAGCTGAGGTACTGTCTTGATGTAGATACCCGTGGGTGAGTCAGCTGCACATACAAAGGAAGCCAGTGGTGACAGCCTTCCATGCATTCACTGGGCAGACAACACAGGAATGTTCTCCAGTATAGGCATGGCATCTTGGCTGCAGGTCTACCTCTACACAGTTTAACATGTTATCGATGCTCTGCAGAGGCTTTTGGATGAAGCAGAAGTGACAGAAGGGATGCAACACTGGTATACAAAGGAAATGTGCAGCTGACTCACTCATGGTTATCTACATGAAGACAGTACCGCAACTGCGATGTCATTGCTTCCGCAAACATAGGGCAGGAAGTGATAAGCTCCCTCCAACACATGGAGCTATGAAGCAGCACATTTTGAGAGTCCATGTCCAAACAAGGATATGGGCCTTTTATCTGCAGGATCCACAGCTTGATTGCTGCAAAGCGGTTTCTTGAAACATTAAGTTGGCATGCTGAAACCAATGACCCCAGAGGTCGTCTCAGGCCACACTTTGGGATTGTCCAATGCAAGTGTAACTCGGACTGTCCTTCTGGCACATGTTCCTGCAGAGCTAAGGATTTGGCCTTTACCAACAGTTAACAGCAGTTACAGAAACATTCAAAGGTTACACTTGCTAAATTTCTCCCAAGACAAATGATTCAAGAAAAAAAGCTTTGCAACCTCCACCATTGGATTCCTTGACCCTGAAAATGTAGGTTCAGCAGTTAGAATCGATGTTCTAGCTCATTTAGAAGCCGAGATATTACAAACGCATATTTTACGGTAGCCATTTTGTAAATTCCATGATGGCCGCAATATAGACATCTGGGCAAATGCCTACATTATTTTTTACGATTTTTCACCTTCTGCTATATGTCTAGGTTCTGTGGAGCTGATAGGCTGAATCAATTTTGTCTCAAATCATTTGGCGATGGCCTGAAAGTAACCGACATTCATTCATATGAAAAAGTTACATACTTTAGCTTTTAGGGCTGGGTTGTGGGAAAAATGCACTATGGGTGTGCATGACACCTAATGGCCCTTATTGGTGACAAGCCTTTATTCTGTCATAATTCATGTACCCTCAGAGAAACATAAGATAAAGTGGAATAAATTAGTAGAAATCTGCCTTTTGTTCAGAATTGCCTTGACCTTTGTTTCCTACAAAAGGAAACCTAAAGCCACACATCTGTGGTAATTTCCTGTCACCTCATAACACATATCATATTGTTCTGCTTTTCTGTGGCCTCCTATTTACTCACCCTCTGTTTCATTCCAGATCCAGCCGCAGAATTCTGCTGAAATTGATAATGAAAAACACATGTTTTATCTGTTAATGTTTTGTCCTGAAGGTATTGTTATACAGTGTTATCTGTTCAGTGCTCATTCATGTTCACATAAAAGTTCATAAGTACAACTTTTTTTTAAATATATATTTTAATCATCACCTTGAATACAGTAGTGAGCAAATCAATGTCAAGTCAAGATCTTCTTTCCTTAAACTTCAGAGTTCCATTCCTGGAGTGCTTGTTGGTGGAGGGGGTGTTGTGGAATGTTTTCCCCAAGTTGGAGGAGCTTTTGAGTTCCATGGAAGGGTCTCCCAGGGGAACCAGTCGGGGTGAGAATCCAGGTAAACATGATCCAAAACTCCCTTATGACG
Organism: Hyperoplus lanceolatus; assembly: GCA_026929865.2. Lineage (NCBI taxonomy): Eukaryota > Metazoa > Chordata > Actinopteri > Uranoscopiformes > Ammodytidae > Hyperoplus > Hyperoplus lanceolatus. The sequence continues at coordinate 34,236,370 of CM049403.1, read as the reverse complement.
GTAAACCAAGAACGTTTGTTTAATCTGACCGGAAAAAGGGTCATTGGGACCCACTCCTGGGTACACAGGAGCCAAGCTTGCGAGTGGAGTTTGCAGTCGAGCACCTGATGGCCAGGCAGCCTATGTTATCCGACGGAACTCAGTCCAGAAAGAGGACATGGAACAACCAAGTGAGAGCACCATGGGGTAGAGGGATGGTGCGATAACCCCCGCGCAATTAGACCTGGCAGCTGGTCTGTATGCTCTGGACCCATCAACAGAATCTGGCTTTTAGTGTAGCAAACTAGATATAGACATGTCACCTTTCTGAGAGGGAAAGGGCCTGAACTAGTGCGTGAGGTTGAGAAATAAGAACTAGATTTATCTGGGGATGGACTCTGGCCCACTCAGAAGTTCCCTAGTAGGAGAGGCACTGGGCCAAGTCGGGGAATACACACCTGGTCCCAGGCTGGCGGTCGTACAGTGGATTATCCAGGTGGTTTAGAAGGCCGAATCAATGCGAGAAAAAATTCTGACTGAACTCGGTGCATATGGCAAGGCGCCAAGAGTGGGTAAGATCCGTCTAGAAATGCTGAATACCCGGTATTTTAGGGGGGTGTCTTGGCTTACAGGTCTCTGCATCATGGCCTGGGCATCAGGGACAGAACCTCTGGATTGGCAGACCAGGGTGGTGGTCCTTATTTTCTGATATCAGGGAATCCCTCCACTCAGCCTCACCGGGAAAGCCTATGCGAAGGTGCTTGAAAGGAGACTCCAACCCCCAAGGGTATGTAACCCCTAATTTTTACCCTCTCTATTGTTTGCATGCCATCCTCTCTCTGTCTCTCTGTCTCTCTCTCTCTCTCTGTGTAAATATTGTGCTTGCCTTTTTCTGTGGCTGTGTGTTCTGTACTCTTACCAGTCAATTTTAGATATTGGATCACTGATCTGTCTGTAAAATAGGACTCATTCAAAGGCCCCTAAACAGTTCAACAGTGTGTATGTATATCATCTAATAATCTAACCCTTCTCTAATAATTCATATGATTATGGCCATTATTGATCAAGTTCTCATGCTACACTACATAAAATAATTAAAAACATTTGTTCTTACTTTTTTTTTAATTAAGCTTTTCCTTCAAGGACAATACAAATAATCCTCAAATTAGTACCAAATTAAACAGTAACTTCCAAGAACCTTTTAGCAATTTATTCTGAAATTCTATATATTAAATAAAACACACATTAAAATGTTCAATTTTTTGACCACTGTTTTCTGATGTAAAAATGTCCCAATAAAATGCTGTCATTAGCTTTCAATAGTTTCAAAACTGTGTCGAGTACATCAATTTATCACATAATAACCACAAAAACAAACAACTCGGAGAGGATTTCCTTGTGCACATATGATGTATATTTAATAATATTTGTAGTGTTTACAAATGAGCTTATCTCTTGACATTAATACAATGTTAACATGAAAGTTATGAAAAAGTACAAACTATAGTTTCCCATTACTCCAAAGTTTCCACTAACACTCAGTAGTATTATCATGCACTTAAAAAATACAAGTAGAGGGAAAATAAAATCAACACAACAGCATTTCAATAAACAGTGGTTATATAACTGATCAAAATCTAGACTTTGGCTGAGGAGATTAAACTTGATAGTTACATACAACCTTCCCCTGCATGTCAACCGTAGTGTAACCACCAAAACAAAGATATATAGAACATTTCTTTGTGCACATAATGTATATTTAGTAGTATTAGTATTGTGTACAACTGAGACAGAGCTTGACATACTTAGTTACAGCTGCTCATTATTTTCAGGTTATACATCAAATTACTATAACAGTTTTATTTTTCACTCCACCAAGGCTTAGCGCGAAACTAATTTAATAGATTATTATGTTTTTTAAAATATAAACGTATACAGAGCTAAGGAAAAAGATCAACACTACAGCAAAACAGTACATACATAATAAAACAATAAAAACTGATCGAAATCTAAACTTTGCCTGAGAAGATTTAACTTCATCACTTGTTACACACAATGTCGACTGTCAAGATGACTTCTTATGTCATGCCAGAAGGTATAATGGAGAGACTTCAAAGAAATATCAATTTGTCTCAATAGAATATGTATTGAATAAGCCAAACTTTACGGCCTGCTGTGCTCCGATCAGTGCGTCTGCACGCTAAGTTTCTCCCTACTTTTTAACCTTATTTATTGAAGTGATCTTTTCAAAGGTCTTTCCTGCAAGATTTCCTGATGTAAATGTGATCAAATGAATCAACAATTATTTATAGGTGATATCTACATTTCTTTCTGGATTTAGATCCAGTGCTGGTAAAGAACACTACAGCTGAGGCAGGCTTTCCAGAAACTCCTCTATTTCTCTAAACTTTGGGTGCCAGTTGGTGCCTTTAATCTTCTCCAGAGCACAGATGCTCATTCTACGAAAGGCTGATTGATGCGGTATTTGTGCCGCCTTCATGTGATAGTCTATTGACCTGTCTAGACCCTGTCCAGTGACGTATAAATAATCTGCATACTTGTTGAGAAGCATCTGTGTATCTGCGGGTTCCAGATCCATTTTCAGCAGTTCCTGGTACATCTGCTCAGCTTTAGCCAGGCCCTGATTTTTATTTGTGTAGATATTTGCGAGGTCTATCTTCTTCACAAGGGAAGAATGAGGGTAAAGAGCGATCACCTCCTCATGGAGACGGATTGCTCTTTCTATCTTGCACTGATCTGGATAATTTTTCCTACAAGTGACCCATTTGTAGCAGAGTGCTGCACATCTCTTCAGGTAACGCTCATCTGGATGTTTTACCACAGCCTCCTCTGCCAGAGCAATGGCTTCATCGACAGATACATTGTATCTATAAACCCAAATCAAATCATTCATACCACTGTAGCTACTGACAGGATTTCTCAAAACCCTTCTGCCTAACTCACGTACTTCATCTTCATCAATTCGTTCTCCTTTCTTGGCACGTTGCTCAAGGTAGTGAACAGCGAGGTACAAGTTCTCTGGATCCTGTTCTTTGGCGATTTTCATTTTCTCAAGGATATCATCCTTTAGCCCTGTGAGTCTGCGCTTTACATCTTTTATTAACAATAAGACATAGCTGGAGTTCCACTCCACCATCTCCGGCTGCATCCCGATGGCTTTCTCAAAGTAATCTTCAGCCAGCAGCTGCTTGTCTGTGCTGAACTTCATCAGGGTCCAGGCTTTCTCAGCGTAGGTCTCTGCATGGAGCTCGTGCTGGGGTGGAGATGGGTATTTCTGCATCAGGGCGTCGACCTTTGACAGGTAATCCTGACTCTTTCCTTGGTCCCCCAGGAGATGGTGCAACCAGGCCAGGTTCCCATAGTTCACCACTAACCACGGACCTTCATCTGCTTCTCTGATGTTGCAGAAAGCCTCTGCAGCCTTGGTGAAGAAGCTCTGGGCGTCTTCGGTGAAGCCCAGCTTGTACTGGATGTACCCCCTCAGGTTGTAAATGTGACCCAGCCAGCGGTTTCCCTCCTCTGTCCCGATGTCCACCAGCTTGTCCCTGACACGGAAGAGTTTGGACGGTCCTGGGTTCAGATCCCAGGTGAAGTGGCACTGCAGGGCCTCCAGTTTGGACTCAAGTGTTGGTTGACTCTGAACAGCACTGATGAAGAATAAGAAAAACAACATCAGTGAGTTATCGGTCTCAGGCTCTTTTAGTTACTTAATAACTGCAGGGGATGACTGACTAGAAACATCGAGCACAAAATGATGAGTACAACAATAAAGACAAAGCACTTTCCTCTGAGTGGTAATCCCGAACTTCCAAAAACAAAATTTGACAGTAAACGCCCTGATGAAGACTGAGTAGAAATGTAAGCTGCTAACTTAGCTATGACGAACTGCTACACAGATACGGTGCTATTATGGCTTCTATCTTGTAATGGAAAAGAACCTCAAGAAAAGGACCCAATAACATAGAAGAGTAGAGTCGGTCCCATGTATTGGGACCGACTCTATTCACTATTCACGTTTTACTTTAGTACTTCCATGTTAACATCTGGTCAATGATTCGACCCCTTTGTGATTTTCTCTACTTATGACATCTGTTGCAGGATGTCCGTCCTGGGAGAGGGATCCCTTACTCTGTCAACTCTCCCTTTTTTAATCCAGATAAAGGTTTTTTTACTGGGGGTTTTTTCTCAGCAGAGCTAAGGGTCTAAGGACAGGGTGTCATACTGTATGGAATGTAAAGCCCACTGAGGCAAATGTCTATTTGTGATATTGGGCTATACAAATTAAACTGATTTGATTTGATTGGAATAGGGCCATAAGTGTCTTTAGTGCTGCCTGCAACCAGTGACATAGACTTTGTCACAAAGTTATTCCTCCTCCTCTGTCAGAGTTTCAGACACATTAAATAGACTGGACCTTGGTCTTATTCACTCCTATCAGCGGCTATAAATCTATCACTAGTTTATTTGTAGCAGCACTGACTCACCTTTACAAACTCTGTGTAATGATTACATTGTACTGACCTTTTTAACTCAAATACAGTCATATGAAAAAGTTTGGGAACCCCTCTCAACCGGCATTATAATTGACTCTGCTTTCACAAAAAAAAGATAAAAGTGGTATGTCTTTAATTTACCAGGAACAGCTAAGTACTGGGATGTTTTCCAAACAAAGATTTTTTGAAAAGCAGTATTTGGTTGTATGAAATAAAATAAAATGTGAAAAACTGGCTGTGCAAAAATATAGGAACCCTTGTGGTTTTGTTGATTTTAATGCCTGTAACAGCATGTAAAACTGATGACTTTAAACGCAAAGTTGGTTGGATTATGTTGTTAAGCCTTGAACCTCATAGAAATGTCTGTTTAATCATGAGAAAATGTATTTTAGGTGCCTAAATGCAAGTAGCACTTCTCTTTGACTCTCTGCTGAAGTGAGACAGAATGGGATCATCAAAACAGCTCCCAAAAGATCTGAAAAACAAAGATTGTTCATTGTCATGGTTTAGGGGAAGGCTACAAGAAGCTTTCCCAAAGGTTTCAATTGTCAATTTCGACTGTAGGGAACGTTGTCAGGAAATGGAAGGACACAGGCATAGTGGCAGTTAAACCCAGGCATGGCAGACCAAGAAAAAAACAGGAGCGGGATAGGTGGAGGATTGTGAGAATGGTTGCACACAACCCACAGATCACCTCCAAAGACCTGCAAGAACATCTGGCTGCAGATTGTGTATCTGTACATCGTTCAACAATTCAGCGCAATTTGTACCAAAACATCTGCTTTTTATAAAGACCAAATAACTTCATTTTTGTCTCATCAGTCCAAAGCATTTTCTTCCAATATGAAGCTGGCTTGTCTAAATGAGCTTTTGCATACTCCAAGCAACTGTATCTGTGGCGTGGGCGCAGAAAGGGCTTCCTTCTCATCACCGGGCCATACAGATGTTTTGGTGCAAATTGCACTGAATTGTAGAACCATGTACAGATACACAATCTGCAGCCAGATGTTCTTGCAGATCTTTGGAGGTGATCTGTGGGTTGTGTGCAACCATTCTCACAATCCTCCACCTATCCCGCTCCTGTTTTTTTCTTGGTCTGCCATGCCTGGGTTTAACTGCCACTATGCCTGTGTCCTTCCATTTCCTGACAACGTTCCCTACAGTCGAAATTGACAATTGAAACCTTTGGGAAAGCTTCTTGTAGCCTTCCGCTAAACCATGACAATGAACAATCTTTGTTTTTCAGATCTTTTGGGAGCTGTTTTGATGATCCCATTCTGTCTCACTTCAGCAGAGAGTCAAAGAGAAGTGCTACTTGCATTTAGGCACCTAAAATACATTTTCTCATGATTAAACAGACATTTCTATGAGGTTCAAGGCTTAACAACATAATCCAACCAACTTTGCGTTTAAAGTCATCAGTTTTACATGCTGTTACAGGCATTAAAATCAACAAAACCACAAGGGTTCCTATATTTTTGCACAGCCAGTTTTTCACATTTTATTTTATTTCATACAACCAAATACTGCTTTTCAAAAAATCTTTGTTTGGAAAACATCCCAGTACTTAGCTGTTCCTGGTAAATGAAAGACATACCACTTTTATCTTTTTTGTGTGAAAGCAGAGTCAATTATAATGCCGGCTGAGAGGGGTTCCCAAACTTTTTCATATGACTGTATATTGTGTTATATATTGTACATATTTTCACATGCTTATTTTTTGTAGTATTTTGCTATACTACTGTTTTTATTTGTTATGTATTTTTAAATATACCGCACATTTTATGTTATTTTATTGGTAATATAATTGTTTAAACTTTTCCAGAACGGTATGCACTTAATGAAAATATAATGAATATCATTTTTGACATAAAATATAACACAGGCGTAGGAAACATAGACATTAAACAAACTGCATCAACCATAAAAGGTATAGGCTGAAGTCTAGGCTTATTATGATTCTGTTTTTGAGAAACAATAGAAAACTTTTAATCAACAACAATTATTGTAAGATTAACAATGTTAATACTTTTACAGTGTTTTTTTCTCTCTCTTAATGTGTAGTGTTAAGCACCAAAATAACAATTTACTGTATGTGTGAAAACCCCACTACCAGAGTATTTAAAATAACTATCTAACATAATTGTTAGAATAAAGCAAGAGACTACAACTTTTAAATTACATTGTCATTGATTTGTAGGATCAATAATGATTGTATTTCAGTCTCTAATGCTCCAAAATCGTAATGAAACTCATTATTTTACACGGTCGCCCATAATAAAATATGTATGAGATTGATCAATATAGTTTTTAGAAGATATACACTTTATCTATCAAGAATAATTCACATTTTCACAATCATTTCACGAGAAGAGATAAAAAAAATATGTTATTCCAACTTTATGGGTGGCGTCGTGTATGACATTTTTTTAAATTTAACTTTTATTTATCCTCGAGAGACCAATTAGACAAATGCAGAATCAGCAACTCACCTCATCATCCTGCTGTTTCCTTGACTGTAGTTTTCTGTCAGATTCTTGCTCTTGCTTCTGGCCCAAGATCAGTGATGTCCAGCTCCTGCTTCACTTTAAATAGAGCGACCAGGTGACGGTTATGATGCAATCAAAACTAATTCCACAATAAGTGTCCTCTTATCTGAAAATGTACAGGTGGAGGGTTGTGTAATGGACACAAGACCAAATTCAAAATGACTTGGCAGCAACTGACTTAACTTTCATTTCCCTTGAAAGTGACCAGCAGCCACATATCTGAGGAACAACCCAACCTGGCTGATAACACTCATTATATTGTGTTCCCTCAGTTCACCTTGTCACATATTAACCCTCTGAAGAATTCTGACACATCAAATTATTGACAGAAAGTTCTATCAAAATCTCACGCTCCATTGTCCCCCCCTCGCTCGCCAACAAGACCCAGAGGTACTTGAACTCCCTTCACTTGGGGTGAGGATTGTGAGATATTTTCATACTTCTATATTTTTGACCCTTACATATACTAATAGTTTGCACATGTTTATATGTTACATACAGTATACCACACATTCTTGACCTGAAAGTCAGCCAAGTTTCACAAATTGTTAAGTCCTTCTTCAGAAATTGTGTACACAGAAAGCAGACTGTTTCAGTGAATAATTAGTTGTCTTTCTTTCATCTATTTGCGTAATAAGGTCAGACCGCAAGTTAGAACTAGATGAATACATCTGCCCAAATAGCAACTGCCCTTTTACCTGCAAATATGTCCCTAACAAGTTAGTATAGTGTAGTTCCCTCCCCTCCTTTTGGGGAGGTCCTTGCGATTGGATGAAACGCGCTAAGAGGCCGGGACGAGGCTGAAGCGCCACCAAGGAGGATGGAATCTGGTTTTCTGACAATTGTTCATTGAAAAGGGCTTTGTCTGATGCAGCTAATATATGCAATCTATCTCAAGTTATTAACTTACCCACTAGAATAAGCATAAATTGTGATGGCTCAGTTAAATCAACATGCATTGATCACTTTTTTACTAACTGTGAACAAAAATGCTCAAAAGCTGTATCAAAGCCTGTGGGTTTCAGTGACCACAATATCATTGCTTTGGCTGTAAAAACAAGGGCTCCCAAAGCAGGGCCTAAGGTCATTTACAAGAGAATTTACAGAACTTTTTCTGAAAGTGACTTTGTTTCTAGTGTGGAAAATATAGAATGGCATGATATACTTGAGAAACTGCATGCAGAATCTGCATTAGAGTCCTTTATGAAGTTGTTTTCTACAGTATGTGACCAACATGCTCCAATTAAAAGGCTCTCGGTAAGATCCAAAAAAGCATCATGGCTGGATGAGGAATTAAGAAATTGCATGAAAAGAAGGGATCAACTAAAAAAGCATGCGATTAACTCTGGTTGTCTCGTAGACTGGAAAGCTTACCGCTTGCTAAGAAATAAGGTAACTAAATTGAATAGACAGAAGAAAAGACATTATTATAAATTCAAATTTGACGAGTGCAATGGTGACAGTAAAAAACTATGGAGAACAATTAATGAAGTTATGGGCAGAAGTAAAAATGGTAAAACGCCTTCTTTTATAGAACACAATGGGATATTAATTACCAGACCCTATGCTATAGCTAACTATTTCAACAAATATTTCATACAAAAAGTTAATTCAATTAGAGATCAGCTGCTGCCGGGATGTTACAGGTCATCTATAGAGAATATAAGAAATCACATTATGGTTAATAAAGATTGTTGCTTTGAATTCAAAACTCTTAGGGAGGTAGATGTGGAAAAACTTCTTCTAACAATTAAGTGTGACAAACCTTGCGGTTTGGATAATTTAGATGGCAAACTTCTAAAGCTTGCAGCAAAAGCAATAGCAAAACCATTATGTCATATTTTCAATTTATGTTTTAAAGAATCTATTTATCCAAATCTGTGGAAAATTGCAAGAGTCACTCCTCTGCCAAAAAACTGCAGAGAGCCACTTACAGGGCATAACAGCAGGCCAATAAGTGTGTTACCTGTACTAAGCAAACTGTTAGAGGGAATCATGTTTAAGCAAATTCAGCATTATTTTGAAGTAAATAATATAAACTCTGATGTCCAGCATGCATATAAGGAAGGCTACTCCACTAACACTGCTCTTACATGTCTCACTGATGACCTGCTTACTCAGATGGACAGGAGGTCAGTTGTAGGTGTAGTATTTCTGGACTTTAGTGCAGCCTTTGATTTGATTGACCATGAATTGTTACTCTTGAAGCTTTCGGCCTATGGCTTTAAAAACTCTGTGATTAATTGTATGAGAAGTTATATGACTGACAGGAGACAATGTGTTAAGTTTAATGGTGCTTTTTCAGAAATAGAGACACTTCAGTGTGGTATTCCCCAGGGGAGCTGCCTCGGACCTCTCCTCTATTCTATTTTTGTAAATGATGTGCCATATGTGTTGAGAAATGCGGGTATAGTAATGTACGCGGATGATACAACCATCTTTACATCTGCAAACAGTACTGAACAAGTTAATAAGACACTTCAAGATGAGCTAACACTGATATCTGACTGGGTTACAGCAAATAAGTTAAAGTTGAATATTTCTAAAACAAAATGCATGGTACTTGGGTCTAAGTACTCACTTCGGTCTGATCAGAAGTTGGTCCTCTCATCACATGGTGCCGCTATTGAGCAAGTTAGAGAAGCCAAACTGCTGGGCATTACGATAAATGAAACATTATCTTGGTCTATACATATAAAGAATATAGTTAGTAAAATGAGTAAAAGCATTTCAAACATAAGAAAATGTGCAGGTTTTTTAACTGACACAACAATCAAGCTTGTTATTCAATCATTAGTCTTGTCCCACCTTGACTACTGCCCTGCAATATGGTCTGGCACCTCAAAAAAAGAACTTGCTAAACTCCAGCTTGCTCAGAATAGAGCTGCGCGACTGGCACTTCACTGTTCTATTAGGAATAATGTAACTGCTATGCATGACAAACTCTCCTGGATGAAAGTTGAGGAGAGAGTGGCATGCAGCCTTATTTTGTATTTGAATAACATCTGTACCTCACGTAAACCCAGCAGCCTGTTTTCTATACTAGTACCTGTCAAGATCACACATAATTATGAAACCAGGCAGGCCTTAAGTTGTCGTTTCAAACAACCGAGACCTCGAACAAATGCACTGAAAAAAACTGTATTGTACAGAGCTATTGCATATTGGAACGGACTTCCGTACTGCCTCATTCTTAAGAGTAGAAAAATAGGATTTAGAAGGGAATTGAAAAAAGCTGTTTTGAGCAAAGAAATCAGGTTAAATTCAGTCAACCAGTGTTTGTAAAGCTGCAGAGTGCCTTATTTTGAATTCTTAGTTTAAACTTATATATAGGGACAGCTCTTAATGAAATGATCTCTGAATGTATACTTGTAGTGTGTATGTATGGTGCATGCAAATGTATTCTGTATGCTTACAATATGAACCTTTAGGCATCTAATGTGGGTAAGCGGGTGTGTGTATGCACACGGTATGATGTAGGCTATGATTGAGTTTCTTCTTTTTTATGAGAAAAATGTAATTGCTTGTTTCAGATTTTTTTTGTGTATGTGATTCCTATTTTGGGAAAACTGTATAGGAATTGTTTTGCTTTTTAGGGACCCCAGGAAGAATAGTTGTCACAATGGTGACAACTAATGGGGATCCAACAAACAATAAACAATAAACAATAAACAATAAACAATCTGCATTTTTCCTCTTCAATCCGAGGTTCAACTATTGGCTGCACGGTCCTTTCCAGCACCTTAGAGTAAACTTTACTAGGGAGGCTGAGAAGTGTGATACCCCGGTAGTTGGCACACACTCTCTGGTCCCACTTTCTGAATAGGGGAACCACCACCCCGAATTTGTCATTATTTTAGACATTTTAGCAGTGTGTGTGTGTGTGTATAGTATCTAATCCCTCAGTCCACCTCAAGGTTCAAGTTTTTTTTGGTTATTTGTCACAACCACAAAGATAATAAAGTAAAACATTCAGATAAATAAAGGGTGTGCTCAGTTAGTATGCATGAAAACCCAAGATAAAATAGAGCAATAAATTAATTTGTGGCCTGATGGGGTTCAAACTCTAAATGAGAGATTATCAATGGCCACTTCACCAACAGGACAGCTGAACATGCAAAAATGTCCAGTTTATGTATTCAATGCTTCTTGGTGTGTGACAAAACCTCAACTCCAAACCCAAGTCTTTGGTTTTAACTTGTATTGATGGTAAATGCAAAAATCTAGGTGTGTGGACTGGCTCTGAACTTTCAACCCCAAATTAATCATGTTGGTGTTCTGAATCGTTTCAGATGTTATTTTACATTTAATGCAAGAAAGAGACTCGCCTTACAACTTAAACTTTGAATAGTTGACTATGCTCCTTAATCTAGAAGTCAGTTTCACCGGTAAATTTTGAAATATAATGTTGTCATTATCTTTCAATAGTTGTAGTTTGATTGACGTCCATCAGTGCAACATGAACAGTCCTGCAAAACCATGTCGAGTACATGTATTTCTTGCTTAGTAACCACCAAAACAATCAATTTACAGAAGACCTTTTAGTGCCCATAATGTATCTTTATTAGCATTGTGTGCAACTGAGACAGAGCTAAACATACTTTCTGTGCAAACAGTCAGTTACATGTGTTGATTATATTCAGGTGATACATCAAATTAACTATCAGACAGTTATATTTTTCATGAGTATTTTGTTCTCATCTTAACTTATACAGAGCTAAGGAAGAGAAATCAACCCAACAGTAATATAGTAAATACGTAAATACAATGTTTACATGGAAGCTATGAAAAAAAATGAAAATACAACTTATTGAAAATCTAAACTTTAATGAAATTAATGAAGAGATGCCAAAGCACATTGCCCTGAGCAGTTAGGGGTTTGATGCCTTGCTCAGGGAGGTGAACTGGCAGCTCTTCAGCTACCACACCCCAAAGTGACTATTCCCAAAGTCCTCAAAGACTGAGATACCTTTTATTATTCACTACTCCTGAGTTTACACTAAAACTCATTTCATAGTCTACTATCATAAACTTAAAAATCGATGCAGCGCAAAGTAAAAAAAAAATCAACCCAACAGGAATATAGTAAATACGTAAATACAATGTTTACACAGAAGCTATGAAAATGAATGAAAATACCCTAAGGCACATTCCCAAGCCAACATCCCCACAGACTAAGGAACCCGTTTTTCCTTACAAAGACACTTAACTAATTTCATAGAGTATTATCTTCTCATATGACTTCAAATATACAGATATAAGGAAAGAAAATAAACTCAACATGAATATAATAAACACAGTGGTTATATGTATGTTATGAAAAAGAACAACTGATCAAACTCTAAACTTTGGCAGAGGAGATTAAACTAAATGGTTTCACACAACGTTCCCTCTAATGCCCACTGTCAAGACAAATGTGTGTCTTTTTCAGTGTTTTAAATAGTTATCCGACTGTGGCTTATAGTATGTACTATGCTTCCACCACTGTGCTTGTCAAATGGTCAAACCCGCACCATAAACCCCCACTAGAGGGCACTCTTGCATCGTTTATCTCCAAGGTCTCTCTGCATTATTTCAGCAATAGGTGACTGACATTGGGAGGATTCATTAGCAGGAATTAAATCTAGTCCAATTCACTAGCAGCTACACCAATTATTTGGATCAAATAGGGCCAAACTATACTACCACAATCAATGCCTCTCCACCGTTAAGTTTCTCACATAATTTTTAAAGGAGAAGTAAGTGATATTTTTAAATGTGTTAAATCTCTCTATATTCATACAGCAATCACTTAAAGAGTGCATTTCATAAGACAGGTCTCCCAGTCATTCAGCTTTTCAGCAATTGCCAGATAAAATTTAGAGTATCCTGCTTGTTTTTTATCCAATTAGGAGACAGAGCGATATAAAGAGGCGGGTCTCTGTGCCCTTGAACGATGATTCGCTGCTCTCCATCGCTCCATCTGATGAAGACGGCTGTTTGTTCATGTGGTGGTGACGTAGGGACGAGGGGGGGGGACTGATAACTGCAGTCAATGACAGGAAGTTAGCTAAAAGGACCAACTCACTTACTTCTCCTATAACTATATTTAATGAAGTGATCTTTTCCAGAAGTATTTACTTTAAGTTTTCCAAATTAATGTACAGATATTTTTGTAGGTGATGCAACACCTACATTTCTTTCTGGATTCAGATCCAGTGCTGGTAAAGAACACTACAGGCTGGCAGGTTTTCCAGAAACTCCTCTATTTCTCCACACCTTGGGTTCCTGCGTCTGTCCCTAACTTTCTCCAGAACTCTGATGCTGTTGCAACGAAAGAAGGATTGTTTCGGTATCTCTGCCGCCTTCATGTGATATGTTATTGAATTGCGGTAATCCCTACGATCATCGAATAAATGTTTTGCATATTGGTTGTAAAGCATCTGTTTATCTGCGGGTTCCAGATACATTTTCAGCAGATCCTGGTACATCCGCTCAGCAGTGCCCTGATCTTTCTTTGCGTAGATATGTGCGAGATCTATTTTCTTCACAAGTGAAGACTCAGGGAAAAGAGGGATCACCTCCTCATGGAGACGGATTGCTCTTTCTAGCGTGCTTTGCTCTGGGCGACTCTCCCTGGAAAATAGAATCTTCCAACTGTAGCAGAGTGCAACACTTCTCATAAGATATCGCTCATCTGGATGGTTTACCAAAGCCTTCTCTGCCAGAGCGATGGCCTCATCAACAGATACACAGAATCTATAAACCCTTAGTACTTCTCTCATACCACTGTAGCTGCTGACAGGATTTATCAAAATCTTTCTGCCTAACTCACGCACTTCATCTTCATCAATTCTCTCTCCTTTCTTAGATCGTTGGGTAAGATAATGAGCAGCGAGGTACAAGTTCTCTGGATCCTGTTCTTTGGCGATTCTCATTTTCTCCAGGATTTCATCCTCCACCCCTGTCTTGCTGTTCTTCAAGTCACATAACAATAAGACATAGCTGGAGTTCCACTCCACCATCTCTGGCTGCATCCCGATGGCTTTCTCAAAGTAATCTACAGCCAGCAGCTGTTTGTCTCTGCTGAACTTCATCAGGGTCCAGGCTTTCTCAGCGTAGGTGTCTGCATGGAGCTGGTGCTGGGGTGGAGATGGGTATTTCTGCATCAGGGCGTCAACCTTTGACAGGTAATCCTGACTCTTTCCTTGGTCTCCCAGGAGATGGTGCAGCCAGGCCAGGTTCCCATAGTTCACCACTAACCACGGACCTTCATCTGCTTCTCTGATGTTGCAAAAAGCCTCTGCAGCCTTGGTGAAGAAGCTCTGGGCGTCTTCGGTGAAGCCCTGCTTGTACTGGATGTACCCCCTCAGGTTGTAGATGTGACCCAGCCAGCGGTTTCCCTCCTCTGTCCCGATGTCCACAAGCTTGTCCCTGAGACAAAATAGTCGGGCGTTGGTTGGGTTCAGATCCCAGCTGAAGTGGCACTGCAGGGCCTCCAGTTTGGACTCCAGTGTTGGTTGACTCTGAGCAGCACTGATGGAGAATGAAAACAACATCAGTAACTTATCGGGCTAAGGCCACTTTTTAGTGTGTGAATTCACTTGCTTTTCCATTACATGCTAAAAAGTACTTGGTACCTACACCTGTGAACACTGACTGAGAATAAGAAAAAAAACATCACTAAGTTATCGGGCTATGTCTTAAATAGGCATTCAACTTTGCAGTAATTGCCAGATAAAATTTAGAGTAGCCCGCTCGTTTTGATCCTATCAGGAGAGAGAGCACTATAAAGAGGCGGGTCTCTGTGTCCGTGAACGATGATTCGCTGCTCACAGCACTATCCGATGAAGACGGTTGTGTGTTCATGTGGTGGTGACATAGGGACGAGGGAGGAAGTTAGCTAAAAGGACCAACTCACTTAGTTCTCTTATAACTATATTAATTGAAGTGATATTTTCCACAAGTATTTACTTTAGGTTTTCCAAATTCATAGATAGATAGATAGATAGATAGATAGATAGATAGATAGATAGATAGATAGATAGATAGATAGATAGATAGATAGATAGATAGAGAGATAGATAGATAGATAGATAGATAGATAGATAGATAGATAGATAGATAGATAGATAGATAGACTGACTGACTCAACTTTACTAACTGCAATAATTACACTTGCACTGACCTCATTAACCAACATGTTGCTATATAGGCCTATTGTACATATTTTAAATTCTTATTTGTTGTATTATTTTGTCACACTGCTATTGTTGATTTATTATTTGTCATATGTGCTAGTATACGCCACATTAATGTTATTTTATAAAATTTGATTATTTATGTAATTTTTCACATTTATCCTAAAGATATGCACTTAATGAAAATAAATAGCTCTTACATTAAATATAACATCAAAAAAACGGCATCAACAAAAAGAGGTGAAGATGAAGATTAAAATAAAAATATAACTGAATCAATTATTAAGTTCCAAATCTTTCATGCACAAGAATGATCAGTCCTGAGTTTTTCTATGAATTCCTCGCCCAGTAATCCAACCATATCTTTAAAAAAACTTTTCATTTTCGTATTTGATCATTTCCCTATCATCATCAAAACATTTCTACAAAGTTCTAGAATGCAACGCTCCCTGGGTAACCCCACCCCTTTTGAATAATATCAGAAGCTACAGTGGCCTTCAAGGACATGAACAATTCTAAATTCTAAACAATGCACCTGATGACATTCCAACCAACATGGATTCCTCCATAAGACCTGCCTGCTCAATGTACAAAATGTAATATTAATATTTTAGATTATTGGCAAAGGTGATTTTACACCAATGAGTACATATTTATGAATGAGGATATTGATTTTAGCTAATAAATTACTTAAAATGTTACACAGTGTCCCTTTTAAGTACTGCATTATCAAAGAAAATTATTTTTTGTGTGACAACCTACAACCAGACTACTCCCAAAAAACAGGTAATCAATAATAACTCTCATAACTATACAAGCTTTTAAAATATTGGTATGTGACAGGGAACTCAGAAAGGAGGAACATACAGTATCTCACAAAAGTGAGTACACCCCTCACATTTCTTCACATTTTTCTTTATATCTTTCCATGGGACAACATTGAAGAAATGACACTTTGATACAATGTAAAGTAGTCAGTGTACAGCTTGTATAACAGTGTAAATTTACTGTCCCCTCAAAATAACTCGACACACAGCCATTAATGTCTAAACTGCTGGCAACAAAAGTGAGTACACCCCTTAGAAAAAATGTACAAATCGGGCCCAAAGTGTAAATATTTTGTGTGGCCACCATTATTTTCTATCACTGCCTTAACCCTCTTGGGCATGTAGTTCACTAGAGCTTCACAGGTTGCAACTGGAACCCTCTTCCACCCATTTATGACAGCATCACAGAGCTGGTGGGTATTAAAGACCTTGCGCTCCTCCAACTTCTGTTTGAGGATGCCCCAAAGATGCTCAATAGGGTTTAGGTCTGGAGACATGCTTGGCCAGGCCATAACCTTTACCCTCAGCTTTTTTAGCAAGCCACTGGTCGTCTTGGAGGTGTGTTTGGGGTCGTTATCATGTTGCAATACCACCCTGCGGCCCAGTTTACGAAGGTTGAGTGCACATGGTCAGCGTCGTACACAGAGGTTGGCTTTGGAAAATAGACGTATGAGTGCTGCCAGCATTGCTGAAGGGCTTGAAGGGGTGGGGGGTCAACCTGTCAGTGCTCAGACCATACGCCGCACTCTGCATCATACTGGTCTGCATGGCTGTCATCCCAGAAGGAAGCCTATTCTAAAGATGATGCACAAGAAACCCCACAAAAAGTTTGCTGAAGACAAACAGACTACGGACATGGATTACTGCAACCATGTCCTGTGGTCTGATGAGACCAAAATACATTTATTTGGTTCAGATGGTGTTAAGAGTGTGGAGCGGCAACCAGGTGAGGAGTACAAAGACAAGTGTGTCTTGCCTAGAGTCAAGCATGGTGGTTGGAGTGTCATGGTCTGGGGCTGCATGAGTGCTGCCAGCACTGGGGATCTACAGTTCATTGAATTCTAACATGTACTGTGACATACTGAAGCAGAGCATGATCCCCTCCTTCATAAACTGGGCCGCAGGGCAGTACTGCAACATGATAACGACCCCAAACACACCTCCGAATGACCACTGGCTTGCTAAAGAAGCTGAGGGTAAAGGTTATGGACTGGCCAAGCATGTCTCCAGTCTTAAACCCTATTGAGCATCTTTTGGGCATCCTCAAACGGGAGATGGAGGAGCGCAAGGACTCTAATATCCACCAGCTCCTTGATGTCGTCATGAATGGGTAGAAGAGGGTTCCAGTTGCAACCTGTGAAGCTCTAGTGAACTGCATGCCCAAGAGGGTTAAGGCAGTGATAGAAAATAATGATGGCAAAACAAAATATTGACACTTTGGGCCCAATTTGGAAATTTTTTCTTAGGGGTGTACTCACTTTTGTTGCCAACACTTTAGACATTAATGGCTGTGTGTCGAGTTATTTTGAGGGGACAGTTTACACTGTTATACAAGCTGTACACTGACTACTTTACATTGTATCAAAGTGTCATTTATTCAGTGTTGTCGCATGGAAAGATATAATGAAATATTTGAAGAAATGTTAGGGGTGTACTCACTTTTGTGAGATACTGTAAATAAATAAATTCATTTTCAGGATCAATCATGATATTTCAGGCTCTATGGCTCAATAAATAGATCATAATAAAACTCATTATTTACTCCTTCAAATATATGAAATGCAGAAGCAGCAACTCACCTCATCATCCTGCCGGTTCCTTGACTCAGTAGTTTTCTGTCAGATTCTTGCTCTTGCTTCTGGCACAAGATCAGTGATGTGCAGCTCCTGCTTCACTTTAAATAGAGCGACCAGGTGACGTTTATGATGCAAACGAAACTCATTCCACACATTGCAGTGGAAACAGCAGCAATAAGTGTCTTCTTATCTGAAAATTTACAGGTGGAGGGTTGTGTAATGGTGTCCTCATTGCACCCTGTCTGTACCAGTCCCGCCCTTATTTACTCTGTTGTACTTCATTCACCTTCAGAGACACCAGGCAACATTTAACATGACGTGGAATCCCCATAAAGGGTTTTTTACTCAGAGTTTTTTCTCAGCCGAGCTAAGGGTCTAAGGGCAGATAGATAGATAGATAGATAGATAGATAGATAGATAGATAGATAGATAGATAGATAGATAGATAGATAGATAGATAGATAGATAGATAGATAGATAGATAGATAGATAGATAGATAGATAGATAGATAGATAGATAGATAGATAGATAGATAAGGGCAGGGTGTCGTACTGTGTGGAATGTCCCATACAGCCCACTGAGGCAAATGTCTATTTGTGATATTGGGCTATACAAATAAAACTGATTTGATTTGATTTGGAAGGAACTGACTTAACTTTTGTTTCCCTCGAAAGTGACATGCAGCCACATATCTGAGGAACAACCCAACCTGGCTGATAACACTCATTATATTGCATTTCCTCAGTTCCTCAGTTCACCTGGTCACATATTAACCCCCTTTATTACATGGCACTTATAAATCCCGTGTTCTGATTGGTCAATCACGGCATTCTACAGGTCTTTATTTCCAGCAAGACAAACCGCTGTCAAGGATATAATGACCGTTGTTAAGGACCTACATCATAGTTTTGATGGATAGACGTTCACAAACAGGGCTACTCCTTCAGAAAACAATAGAATACTTTTTCAACATGACTTTGCATGTATCAGGAGAGCAGGGTAGACACATAGAAGCCTGACTAAGGGGAGAGGTTCCCTCCAGGGCGGGATGTCTTTTTTGGGGGTAACACCCTTCACTTTTACTGGCAGTATGAGACGGAATGATGAGGCCACCGTGTCTTGAGAAGCTAGTTGTCTTTATTTTAACTTATTGACACTAACTTGGAATTACATTTGCTAACTCCTGTTTTCTCTCGCTTGCACACACTCTCTCTCTCTCTCACTCACTCACTCACTCACTCACTCACTCACTCACTCACTCACTCACACACACACACACACACACACACACAAACACACACACACACACACACACAAAATAGAGCAATAAATAGATATATAGCCTGCTGGGGTTCAAACTCTAAATGAGAGATAATCAATGGCCACTTCACCAACAGGACAGCTGAATATGCAACAATGTACAATTTATGTATTCAAAGCTTCTTGGTGTGTGACAAACTCAACTCCAAACCCAAGTCTTTGGTTTTAACTTGTATTGATGGTAAATGCACAGTGATGCCGGTAACGCGTTACTTACTTAGTAACGCGTTACCGGCATCGGACCTCTTTTTTCAGTAACGAGTAATCTAACGCGTTACTATCTCCAAACCAGTAATCAGATTAAAGTTACTCATCAAAGTCACTGTGCGTTACTTTTTCTGTCATTTTCCTTAATGAAACATTTTACATAACTGCACAAATGACTGCGATTGCGATTTAATGTAAATAAATGTGCGCGCATGTGTCTCTAAACGCTCCAACTGCTCCTCTCGTCTTTTTGGTAGCACCCCTCGTCTCTGAAATGCAGCGTGTGTGTGGTGTCTGTGTGTGTGTGCAGCAGCATTACGGCCGAGTCTAAGCTGAACTGTGGCGCAAAACAAACGTCCCCCCCCCCCCCATGAAATATAGCGTCTGGCGTCTGCTATGGGGATATTTAGGATTCGGGTACGGTGATGTTGAAGAGATAGAAGTGTTTAAAACTTGGAAACGTATAGTCACGTGGCGACCGGTGGCCGCACACACCCAGTCTATCAACACATGAGACATCGCAGGGAAAAGTCAAATTAATGCATGAGAGTGAAGGGCCAAGCACATTAAGTTTAAAGACACTGCTACTGTCTTTGCACTTTGGAGGAATGCATTTATTTTCATGGGGGGAAAAGGTTTTTTTTTTATTACATTTTTCAAACCATCATTTTTATTATTTTGAAAACAGTATGCCTGCCCTATAGGCTACTAGCCTATAGGCTTTATTTTATATATCTTCAATGATTCTTAATATTTGCATGTTTTAAATTGAGATATATGGGTTTCAAAACCTGTAAAGTAACGTTTAAAGTAACTTGCAATCTAACTTAGTTACTTTTAACATCAAGTAATCAGTAAAGTAAATAAGTTACTATTTAAAGGAGTAACTAGTAATCAGTAATCGGATTATTTTTTCAAAGTAACTGTGGCAACACTGTAAATGCAACAACTAGGTGTGTGGACTGGCTCTGAACTTTCAACCCCAAATTGATCATGTTGGTGTTCTGAATCGTTTCAGATGTTATTTTACATTTAATGCGAGAAAGAGATTTGCCTTACAACTTAAACTTTGAATAGTTGACTATGCTCCTGATTCTAGAAGTCAGTTTCACTCGTAAATATCCAAATTTAATGTTGTCATTATCTTTCAATAGTTGTAGTTTGATTGACGTCCATCAGTTCAACATGAACGGTCCTGCAAAACCATGTCGAGTACATGTATTTATTACATAGTAACGACCAAAACAATCAATTTACAGAAGATTTCTTAGTACCCATTATGTATCTTTAATAGAATTTTTCTTTAAAGAACATACTTTCTGTGCTAACAGTCGGTTACATGTGTTGATTATATTCAGGTGATACATCAAATGAACTATTAGACAGTTTTATTTTTCACAAGTATTTTGTTCTCTTCTTAACTTATACAGAGCTAAGGAAAAAAATCAACCCAACAGTAATATAGTAAATACGTAAATACAATGTTTACATGGTTTCATGAAAAAGTGATCTGAACTTTAATGAAAATGGTTGAAAAGACTCAAAAGAACATTGCCCCGAGCAGTTAAGGGTTTAATGTCTTGCTCAGGGAAGTGAACTTGCCACTCTTCAGGTACCACACTCCAGAGTGACTATTCCCAAAGTCCTCAAAGACTAAGTACCCTTTATTATTCACTACTCCAGAGTTTACACTAAAACTCATTCCATAGTCTAGTATCATAAACTTAAAAAACATATGCAGCGCCATGTAAAAAAATCAACCCAACAGGAATATAGTAAATACGTAAATATAATGTTTACATGGAAGCTATGAAAAATAATGAAAAAATACCCTAAGGCACATTCCCAAGTCAACATCCCCACAGACTATTTTCTTCCTTACAAAGACACTAAACTAATTTCATTTCTCATATGACTTCAAATATACAGATATAAAGAAAGAAAATCAACTCAACATGATTTATAATAAACAAAGTGGTTATATGTATGTTATGAAAAAGAACAACTGATCAAACTCTAATCTTTGGCAGAGGAGATTAAACTAAATGGTTTCACACAACGTTCCCTCTAAAGCCAACTGTCAAGACGACTCCCTGTTTGATGAAGTCTCAAATTTGTGTCTTTTTCAGTGTTTTAAATAGTTATCCGACTGTGGCTTATATATGTACCATGCTTCCACCACTGTGCTTGTCAAATGGTCAAACAGCACCATAAACCCCCACTAGAGGGCACTCTTGCATCGTTTATCTCCAAGGTCTCTCTGCATTATTTCAGCAATAGGTGACTGACATTGGGAGGATTCACTTGCAGGAATTAAAGCTACTCCAAGTATCTGTATCAAATAGGGCCGAACTATACTATCTCAATCAGTGCCTCTGCAGTTTCTCACTTCCTTTTAACTATGTTTAATGAAGTGATCTATAACATAAGTGTTTAAAGCTGGGGTGGAGGATTTGGGGAGAAAATGGCAGTTGGGATAGAGATTCGAATCCAAATACCTCAACCGCTCCACTTGTTCTCTTTGGTCCCTCCCCTATGGTCCCTCCCTGACACGCTCTACACCAACAAAGTCGTGCCAAAGTGAATGGACAGTCCCAACAGCCAATAAGAACAGAGAATCGGAGCCTCGTACTGATTGGTCAAAGTCTACAGCTCATGTTAACTTTGACCAGAAATCAGAAATCACATACCCCAGCTTCAATGAAAGTTTTCCAAATGTCTATGTACATATTTCTTAGGTGATGGCAACACTTACATTTCTGTCTGGATTGAAAACAGTGCTGTTAAAACACTACAGGTTTGGCAGGCTTTCCAGAAACTCCTCTATTTCTCCACACATTTGGTACTGCGTCTGTCCCTATCTTTCTCCAGAACTCTGATGCTGTTGCGACGGTAGAAGGATTGCTCCGGTATCTCTGCCGCCTTCATGTGATATTCTATTGACTTGAAGCTATTCTCTCGAATGAAGAATAAATAATTTGCATAGCGGTTGTAGAGCATCTGTTCATCTGCGGGTTCCAGATCCATTCCCAGCTGTTCCTGGTACATCTGCTCAGCTCTAGACTTGCCCCAATCTGTCTTTGCGTACATATTTGCGAGATCTATTTTCTTCAAAAGTGACGAATCAGGATAAAGAGAGATCACCTCCTCCTGGAGACTGATTGCTCTTTGTAATGTGTTTTGATCTGGATGCCTGTCCCTCCAAATGATCCATTTGTAGTGAAGTGCTGCACATCTCTTCAGATAACGCTCAGATGGATGGTTTTCCAGGGCCACCTCTGCCAAGAATGTGGCCTCTTCTACAGATACATACTCTCTATAAACCCAAATTAATGTGTTCAAACCACTGTAGCTACTTGCAGGATTTCTCAAAACCTTTGTGGCTAACTCACGTGCTTCATCTTTATCAATTCTCTCTTCTTTCTTGGCACGTAGGTGAAGATACTGAACAGCGAGGTACAAGTCCTTCGGATCCTGCTCTTTGGCGATTCTCATTTTCTCCAGGATTTCATCCTCCAGCTTTGTGTGGTCATACTTGAAATCATTCCTTAACAATAAGACATAGCTGGAGTTCCACTCCACCATCTCCGGCTGCATCCCGATGGCTTTCTCAAAGTAATCTACAGCCAGCAGCTGCTTGTCTCTGCTGAACTTCATCAGGGTCCAGGCTTTCTCAGCGTAGGTCTCTGCATGGAGCTCGTGCTGGGGTGGAGATGGGTATTTCTGCCTCAGGGCGTCGACCTTTGACAGGTAATCCTGACTCTTTCCTTGGTCTCCCAGGAGATGGTGCAGCCAGGCCAGGTTCCCATAGTTCACCACTAACCACGGACCTTCATCTGCTTCTCTGATGTTGCAGAAAGCCTCTGCAGCCTTGGTGAAGAAGCTCTGGGCGTCTTCGGTGAAGCCCAGCTTGTACTGGATGTACCCCCTCAGGTTGTAGATGTGACCCAGCCAGCGGTTTCCCTCCTCTGTCCCGATGTCCACCAGCTTGTCCCTGAGCCGGAAGAGTTTTTTATCGCCTTCGTCCAGATCCCAGGTGAAGTGGCACTGCAGGGCCTCCAGTTTGGACTCCAGTGTTGGTTGACTCCGAGCAGCACTGAAGGAGAATGAAAACAACAATGGTAAATGATCAGACTCATGTGGAGGTTTCAAAGTATTGTACAGACACTAAATACAAATAATATGCTGGAAAGAAAAGGTTTCGTTAACTTTTTAAAAAGACAAAAACTTACAATAATAAAGAAGACAGCTGAAAGTAGAGCATTAACTACCACTGAGGAAACACATTACAGGTTTTTATGTCTGGTTCCTTTTTTGAAGAAAAATGTAAATCATTCAAATAAAACCAAAAAAGCTGAATGCAGAATTTCTCCAGCAGAAGTATGTTTCTTGCCAGTGTTTAAAACAACTTTCAGAAAACAAATCAGTATTTTTTTTAAATCAAGATATTTTTATTAGTTTTTTTGAATAGAAAAGTGAAAAGTTGTTAATTTGTTACAGACAGGTAGTATGAAAGAATAAATAAAAAACTACTTATGCCACTTACATCGAAACAAACAATAAAATAAAATAAACATCAAAATACCCAAAAGTAATCCCTCCCAAGTCACTGCCAGTTCACAGAACCTGAAATGAGGCCAGAAAAGGTCCCCATGCTTTCTGAAACCCTGCACTGGAATGCCGAAGCGAGTACCTCATTTTCTCCATCTTAAGACAGGACATAACATCTCTCAGCCATTGTGTATGAGTGGGCGGGACAGGTTCCCTCCACCTCAACAGAATGGCTCGCCGGGCCAGAAGAGAGGCAAAAGATATAGTACGTCGCTTAACTAGGGCAGGAGCGGGTTGGCCATGATCCGTCGCCCCCTCTGCCACCAGTGCCATGGTTGTTGTGTCCTTCGGCAAGACAGCCTTCCCCATCAGTCTGCCCCAGGGCAGTGTGGCTCCCCCCCCGGGCCTCACCCAACCATTATATTATTATATATTACTGTTCCATTATTTTATTTTGTTTTGTCTTGTCGAAAAGTTTTGATTTGTTTAACCCACGAGCTGAAACATCAACATAATAGACACTGACTGATTCATACTGAACATTTATTTTTTTGTAAACAATCATAAAAAATAAGAGGGGGTAGGACCAGAAAAGCTTTTTCTTAACTTCTTCCCTTTTGAACATGAACTATGTTATTCGAGTTATGTATTTGTTGCTCAGGATCCTGAGGATCCCATTGGTTTGTTTTTAATTTATTTCTTTCCTTTTTTACTGCTCAATCCTTTTATTTTTGTTTGTATTTTTTTTTTTAACCATGTTCAATAAAGACTTAAACAAAAACTGCAGTTAATCCAACCACCTCGTCAGTGACCCCAAAAAGTGCCATTAGAGGTTTTGGTTCCAACTTGATGTTTAACACCTGAGATAATGTTTGAAAGACCTCTACCCAGAATGTGTTAAGGCTGGGGCACAACCAATACATATGAAGTAGAGAGGCTTCATAGATGTTACATTTACGCACAGTGGACTAACATCAGGGTAAATTGTGGATAAGAGATATGTGCCCTATGAACCACTTTGAATTGGATCAGTAATTTTTAGAAAAAAGAAAGAAATAAAGTCCAACATTTAAAATGCCTGTGGCTCAAAGTGAACAAAGAAGATATACCATAAATAAAATAAAATAAATAAAATTCATACTACTCATTTAATCCTATAATTGGTAACACTTTACAATAAGGTACACAAAAAAGTGTATTTACCCGTCCCAAAAGAGTAGTTACTACTCTTTTTTGGAACAGTAACTACTCTTTTTCTGTGTACCTTATTGTAAAGTGTTACCCTATAATTATATGAAAAGCAGAAGCAGCAACTCACCACATTATCAAGCTTGTTTCTTGTCTCAGTAGTTTTCTGAATATAAGTTCGGCTGATTTCTGCTCAGTTTGATGCTCCGTTGGGATCTCCTCCCCTCCCTCCCTCCCTTCCCCTTCCTGTCTCCCTCGCCCTGTTGGATCTCACCCATCTAGGCCCAATGCCTTTTCCAAACGTTGCTGTGTGGCTCTGTTCTCTCACCATTGTTACTCATAAACCCTCCCAGCACCGTTTGATCCCAGCAGATTTGGTCTCTCTGAGAAAACATTTCACTGTAGGCTGGGCGTCCTTACAACAGGCATGTGCCGTCTTTTAACTGGACTGAGTTCAATGGGTGGTTTCATTTCAAGAGTCCAATTGGTCAAAGACACGTGCTGAGGTCCTGCAGTATCACTTTAGTCCTTTCTTTCTCCTTCATATGTTTTTTTTTTCTTTTTCGTGTTTACGACTTTTGAAGGAAACCTTTCCAACATTACACATGCATATCCGCACATCCTGGTTGAAATCAATTGAACACTTGATTGCTGCTTCTTTGACAGTTTGAGCTTGCTGTCCAGGTTTTGTAAATTACTGCTTTTATGGAAATTTTCTAAAAAGTTCTGAAACTTTAAAGATTAGCTTTGAACAGTGTTGGGTCCTAACGCACTCGCTGAAAGTCAAGAATTTTGATTTCTGTAATTTTATTTTATTTGACTACATTACTGACTGAGCAGTTTAATATCAGTGTTGTAGATGTTTAGACACTTTATAGACGACCAAGATGAAGCTTATTAAAAAATCATTATTAGCTGGAAACTGCAAAAAGATGCAGGAAGCTAATTATTCCCTCATCCTGTCTTTTCCTATTTTTTTCCCGAGTTATCACATTGCAATTATTGCATTTGAGTAAGGTGACCAGAGGAGCCATAACTTATGTGGCTTCTGGATGTCATCACAATGTAAAAGAAGTGACCAGTGTTTATGCGTGTGGTAATGTTTATAAAACTGTGGTTCGGTTTGCAGGAATATCACTTCACACTGGCAATGGCTTATTTAAAACGTGTGTGCAACAAAGAATACAACTTTATGTAGCTTCGGTATATCATCTATACCTGTAATCTGCCTGCAAACCCAAGCTGTAATGTTAAATCATTGGCTACTTTAGCAAACATGTCTCAATGCTTGGTCAGATAGTCAGAAACCCAAAAATGTACTGTTGGTGTACTAAATGGTAGATGGAGGTGTATGTTTTCTTCCTTTAGGATATGCGCACACACACACACACACACACACACACACACCGGCACAATATAAGTCCTGTCCCACTTCTGCTTCGCTTTAAATAAGGTGATGTGGTTGAGCTGGTTTTTGAGATAACCATAATGAAACTTAAAATATGTGATGAATCAAGATAGAAATAGCACAAGAACATTTCTGGGAGGGGCATAGGATTTTATCTCTGTTATAAACGTTTTATTTGTATCTTGACTTCCGTTTGCTACAAAGGGAAACCAAAGTGGGCACATTTCCAGTAAGCTCATAACACTCATCATGTTGTTTTGCTTCTATTACCATTTACTAACTCTGTGAGTCATTCAAGATCCAGCCTCACCCTATTGCCCTGACAGAGTTTCACTGAAATTGAAACTGAAAAATACGTTTTGGATATGTTGCCCTGAAGGTATTTTTATACAGTGGTGTGTGTTTAGTGCTTATTAGTGTAAACTTCAATGTTGAAAGTAAAAAATATATTTTTAAATCTTCCACCCTGAATACAGTAGGTGAAAAAAACAATCTCACGTCAAGATAAATTGTATTAATTTTCCCTTTTAGTTTCAAATCCTCTATTGTGGAAACAGTTGTTGGGAGCAAGGAAGCTTTTGGGCCTTGGTTAGGTCGATATGCTCTTAACACTGGTATTGGCAGATATCAGCAAACTCTAATGTCAACTGGGCATTTTGTGGAGAGGTGGAGGAATAACTTTGAGGAACTCATGGTTACTGGTCTTTCCTTTAGGCCATCCTACCACCCAGGCCGGGCTGAAAGAGTGTGGAGGGTCAGAATCAGAATGCATCTCTATGGCAGAGGTCACTGAGGTGGTTTTTGAATGATTTGATAAAACTGTTATAGTAATTTGATGTATAACCTGAACATAATGAGCAGCTGTAACTAAGTATGTCAAGCTCTGTCTTAGTTGTATAGAATACTAATACTATTACATATACATTATGTGCACAAAGAAATCTTCTATATATCTTTGTTTTGGTGGTTACATTACGGTTGACAATCAGGGGAATTTTAATGTGTGTTTTATTTTATATCTAGAATTTCAGAATAAATTGCTAAAGGTTCTTGGAAGTCACTGTTTAATTTGGTAATTTGAGGATTCATTGTATTATCCTTTAAAGAAAAGCTTAAAGCTGGGGTATGTGATTTCTAATTGGTCAACGTTAACATGAGCTGTACACTTTGACCAATCAGAGCGAGGCTCCGATTCTCTGTTCTTATTGGCTGTTGGGACTGTCGATTCACTTTGGCACGATGTTGTTGGTGTAGAGCAGGGTTCCCCAATTAGTTTTTCCAGAGGGCCAAATTTGGTCAAGCATGCCATGCGAAGGGCCGAAATGTAATTAAATTTTTCTAATTCGCCATTTTTATGTGCAAATTTAGCTTTAATTATAATTACTGTTTTAGCGATAATGCAGGAGGGCTAGATCAATAAGGTTTAAATACCATCCAGGAATGGTGCATCGATGAGAATGCAAGGAATGAGGAGGAGGAGACGTAGCTTGCTTCAGACTATATTCAGAGCTGCAATCATAATACAGAAAAAAGTCATATACAGAATATATACTCAGATACTCAGGCGCAGTCATGTGGAGTTTGTTTATTTTGCCTGAGTATCTGAGTATATATTTTGTGTATGACTTTTTTCTGTATAATGATTGCAGCTCTGTTTGATTTATTTATATAAATAAAGGAAACAAAGTAACAGGCACTTACATTGTCACAAACTTAATACCTGGAGTATTAACTGCTCTTAAAGCCACAGGCACTATAAAAAGTCAAAGCCTTTTATACAATTACTATAATTATAAGTAGTAATTTAAAATACCCTCTGTAAGGAGTCACACAATAACAAAATGCTCTCTTGAAACAAAATTTGTCAATAACCTAACATTAATTTATTAAAATGCCCCTGGAACATCGGCAAACAAAAAGTCCAGCAAACAAACAGGCATGCAGTGCAGCAGCCATGAACATAAGGACTTAAACAGCAACAGCAGTGTATCTTCAACAGGACATTGGGTCTGGTGCCATCCATCCAGATCAGTGTGTTCATAGCACTCTCCCTCTCTATGTCTCTCCCTTCCTCTCTAAGAGACACAGGATGACAGAGAGATTTTAGTTAGTTAACTTTAAAATGTGATACCACAATATGTGACATTAGTTTTAAACTTTTTAAATATGTATAGCAAATAACATCAGTCATTAAACAACAAAAAATATAATGTGCTTGATTGTGGCAAACATTATAGCCTAATTTGCTTTTATTTTAATATTATTTGGAATATATTATTTAATTGCTGTTTTAAATTTGAACAATTAGTTGGGCGCTGTTAGTTACAGTCTTATCATCTGTTTCTTCTCTCTATTTTAATTAATTTGTTTTTAATTAAGATGTGTAGCCACTAAAAGATTGACAAAATAACAAAAATAAATAGATGTTGTTCACTCACCAATCAGTGAGAGAAGTGAGAGCGACGTGATGAGGCAACCTTTCTGATGTCAGGCCTGTAATCTGTTGTGGCAATCCTGAGGCACTGTCCAAGGTGTGCATTTGAGAGTCTGTTTCTGTCCTGGCTCTTGATGGCATTCATTGCAGAAAATGCTGATTCACAGATGTATGTTGAGGGGAACATTTTGAGAAGCAGCATAGCAATAGCTCTGGTGTTTTTGAAACGAGCTTGGGGAACCAGGTTTATCCAGAAGTCACACAGCAGTGACTCCTTGTGTTGAGCTTTGAGCAAATCAGATGTTCCCATTTCCAAGACCTCCATCTGAAGAGCAGCCTCATCTGTGGATGTCACGAGCCTTTTGGCCTCTGCAGTCCACTCGCCGTCAGCTGGCACAGAAAACGGCTGTCTCAAGAAGAGGAGGATGTCACCTGAGAGTTTAGGGGAGCTTTCAAATCGTTCCTTGA
Source organism: Hyperoplus lanceolatus (assembly GCA_026929865.2). NCBI lineage: Eukaryota > Metazoa > Chordata > Actinopteri > Uranoscopiformes > Ammodytidae > Hyperoplus > Hyperoplus lanceolatus. The sequence goes on along the minus strand of CM049403.1, from coordinate 34,206,948 downwards.
AGTTTTCTGCCAGGCTCGACACAAACTCCTTCATTGCTGGATCTTCCTGCATTTTGTTCTTCTCCAAATGCTCACGCAGACGTGGGAAGTGCAGCTTTCTCCCTTGAATGTCTCTCTCCAGAAGGTGCAGCTTCGACCGGAAGGCTTCAATCGCTTCGCACATGTCAGCAACAGTGTGGTTCCTGCCTTGCAGCTGCAGGTTAAGGTGATTCAGATGAGACATGATGTCGCACAAAAAATTAACATCTGCCAACACCTTGGCGTCAGTTAGAAAGCCCAGAAATTCACGGGCTTTGGGGCTCTGCAGGCTGGATAAAAATGACACAAGTTCATCACGCAGGTCGCACACCCTCTCCAACACACGGCCTTTACTCAGCCAGCGAACATCGTTGTGCAGCAACAGATATTTGTGTTCAGCTGACATTTCCTCGAGCAATGCTCCAAACAGGCGATGCTGCAGACTACAGCTCTCACGGACAAAGTTCACTAGTCGTGTCACAGTATCCATCCTCTCTTTCATTTCTTCAGACAGTTTTGCGCACAAAATTGACTTGTGAATAATGCAGTGAAATGCCAGTAGTGTTGGGTTAACGGCGGAAAGCCTGCTTACTAAGCCCTGACGTCGTCCCACCATTGACGGAGCCCCGTCAGTAACAACCGACACAACTTGACATCTAAGCCGTTCTTTTCGCAGAACAGTGTCAGTTGGTTAAAGCAGAGTTTCCCCGGTAGTGCGCCCAGGCAGAGGGAGCAAACAGAGCAGCTCGTCACGGAAGATCTTTCCATCAAAAAATCTTGCGAACACGGACAGCTGTTCCATGTCGGTTCGGTCACAAGATGAGTCGAAGGCTAGTGATATGCCGGCTTCGGCTTTCTTCAGATCGGTGAGTAGACTGGAAAAGCAATCCTCCGCTAAAACCTCCACTCTTCTGGATGCTGTGCTTGCCGAAAGCGGCACCTGCTTTAATAGCTCCACAACTTTTGTTTTGATTTGTTCCTCTTGATTTAAGACTTCACCCGCCATGTGAATTGCACATTGTTTAATCAACTCTGCATCAGCAAAGGGCTTCTTAGCTTTAGCAAGCGTCCAGGAAACATGTAATGAGGCAGCTGTTGCGCTCTCTTGTGCCGATGCCGTTTTGCACATTGTTGAAACTGACCGCTTGTATGATGCCAACATGCTTGCAATCTTTTATTTGCGTTGCTCGGATGTTTCGGGGAAACTTCCATTAAAGCTGGCAGCATGCGGACAGTTAAAGTGCCGCTTCAGGTTGTCAGATTTAATGACAGCCACGGTCTGCATGCATATTAAGCATGTCGGCTTTGAGTTGGCATGGTCCGGTAAAAAAAGCAATACTTATCGGTCCATTCCGTTTTAAACTGGCGCTTCTCCTGGTCGACCTTCCTTTTCTTGACAAATGACATGTTGTTTCTTACATCGATTTTCAATCCGTTGATTTTTGAGAAAGTTGTATGTCCCTGGGATGACAGACGGATAGCGGGAAAGTGACAGTAGCGGCGGCTACTCTCTGGCGTGTAACGCTAGTGAAGTTAAAAACGCGCGAAGCACGTCATTACGTATGCACGCAGTAACATCAACGATCAAGTGGACGGTGCGGACTGAGGGCAAAATATAGCAGACCGCGCAAATTTTATTATTATTTTTTTTGGACCATAGGGGAGGGACCAAAGAGAACAAGTGGAGCGGTTGAGGTATTTGGATTCGAATCTCTATCCCAACTGCCATTTTCTCCCCAAATCCTCCACCCCAGCTTTAATGACATATTTATAATTAACTTTTCAACTGGCTACTTTTATATATAATCTCGCTGTTAATAAAATAAAATTACAAATGCATGCGACACTAACTTACTAAGTAATTATGTAAATACATTAATTAATACAAGTATTATAATTAAGTAAATTAATTATTGTTTTGATCGGCACATAAAGAAAATGACAATAAGACTTTTTCCAATTAAGCCAAGCTGGGGTCACTCCTGTTTAATGCAGAGATCCTTATAATGATTAATTTCCTGAATAAAAATTTTATCACATTTTAACCAATTATGGCTTACCTTCACTGGCTCCTTATTCATGTCAAAAAAGGATTTAAGGTGCATTTCATGACTTGTAAAGTCATAAATGGGCTTGCCCCTTCATACCTGTCTGATCATAGGATACTTTAGGCAAGGCAAGGCAAGTTTATTTCTATAGCACAATTCAGACACAAGGCCACCCAAAGTGCTTTACAGGGGCAAGATTAAAATACACATCAGAAAAGCGAATGAATAAAACGTTTAAAAGCAAATGAATAACATTTATATAAAATAAAAATGACAGGTTAAAATGGAAACAGAAAAGTCTTCAGACTTGATTTAAAAGAACTGAGAGTTGCAGCAGACCTCAAGTTCTCTGGGAGTTTGTTCCAGAGATTTGGTGCATAAAAACTAAAAGCTGCTTCTCCTTGTTTAGTCCTAACTCTGGGGACTGTAAGCAGACCTGTCCCAGACGACCTAAGGGCTCTGGACGGCTCATAATGTATCAGCAGATCAGTAATATATTTTGGCCCTAGACCATTTAGGGCTTTATAAACCAACATCAATATTTTGAAATCAATTCTTTGAGTGACAGGAAGCCAGTGTAAAGACCTCAGAACTGGGGTAATGTGATCTACTCCTTTATATAAACATTATCTGGGTAGAGGGCTCCTGTCTGTCCCCAAGGTTAAAGAGAAGTCAGCGGGTTTCAGGGCTTTCTATTGTCGAGCCCCTTTCCTCACCAGATTGTTGTTGAAGCCATAATGGTTCGGTCATGTTTGCGGACCCTTGAATTGCTGATGTATTTTCAATTTTCTCTTCAAAGTGTTAGAGATGTTGACATGAAAACTTTCCAATACACCGAATGCCCCATGTAGGGGACAAGCCCGTCCTAATACTCTGTTGTACTTCAACTTTACTTCATACAAAAACAATATTTGACAGTGATCGCCCTGATGACTACTGAGCAGAAACTTTAGCTGCTAACTTCGCTATGCCGACCTGCTACACAGAGATGGTACTATCATGGCTGCTATCTAGTAATGGAAAAGAACCTCAAGAAAAGGACCAAAGAAGAGTAGAGTAGGTCCCATGTGATGGAATAGGGCTATAAGTGTCTTTAGTGCTGCCTGCAGCCAGTGACTTCAACACAAAGTTATTCCTCCTCCTCCGTAAGAGTTTCAGACACATTCAACAGACTGGACCTTGGTCTTATTCACTCCTATCAGCTGCTGTACATTTATAGTGTTAACAGACTTTCTTATCTTATCTTAAATCCATTTTAAGACCAAACGTAGTGTACACTGAAAGAAATGTAGATTAAACATTAACACTGAGAACACAGTGATGTTATTATTGCCATGTGTCTTTTGGAGTTTAATAAAAATATTTACTTTAAACACTTAATCGCAGAAGTTTCCTGTAATTTTACACCTAAAAGAGTTGAAATATTTTTCTGCCAACTTCACTGCCCTGAGGGATCGTAAACCAGATTTGAAAATCAGATGTTTATCAGACAATCATGTAAAAAAATTAAAAAGGCCAATAAATCACAAATGATTATTTTTTGCTGCCATATTATTTTATGTTACTTAACCCTCTTTCTTGCAACATACTTAACATACATGTTATAGACTGAGACCACAAGAATAAACGTCTGGAAGAAAGAACCAATTACGAGATCCTGCTGTGAAACTTTTTTTTATTTGGTGAATGCTCAGCGCCACCGTAGAATATAAATATAAGATGAAGTTAATTAATTCTGCTGAAGTCATGTGAGTTAACCAGCAGATATATTTTTAGCACATCACAATCGCTTGTCAAATGTTGGTGATAACGGTTGGAACATGCTAAACCAAGCTGACGATTGTGAATCGAGTGCAGATATGTTTGATTTGATATAGTACCATGTGGTAGTGCACTTCACAAGTACAGTTTAGTATGTGCTAATGAAATAACCTGGTTTGAGAGCTATGTTCGCTGTCATTTAACTACTCTCACTAAAATAACTCAATATTTAGATTGTAGCTGCTCCCACTAACTTGTGTTATGGAACATACTTGACTGGGTGCTAGATAAGATAAGATAGCCTTTATTGTCTGGTAGCTGTTTCAACCAAACTACAGCCTACTGTTTGTTTGCTGGCTTGTTCTCTCTAAAAAAATTTAACACACACATTTTTTTTTTTACAAATTACATTGTACATTGCGTTAATTAGCCACCCTCAAAATCAATAATTGACACAGCAGATGATAAAATAAAAATGCATTTTATTATATCAATTATTATACCAGTTTACGCCTTTACATCAGCTCACGTGACGTGTGAAAAATCCCACACTCTGCTCGCCCTCTTTTTCCTCTTTCCCACTTCTATCCTTCAAAATCTAATTTTAAATGTAAAACAGACACATAAGGACATTTTGTGCAATTTCAATGGGCTAATAAGACGGATAACAATAAATATGAGACAAATATTAATTCATAAATTTTCATAGTGACACATGAGCTGCCAAATCCAATAAAATACGGTCCGGACACACACACACACACACACACACACACACACACACACACACACACACACACACACACACACACACACATATTGTTAAACACATGACTTCCAGTAAATGCTGATGGTTGGGGTGGAGCCACCTGTTATAGGTACATGCGTACAGGGAGGGAACTTTGAAAGTGTTCAGTCCATTTTGAGTCGACAGAGCAGATGGAAGGAAACTGAAGACCAAGGCAGGGTGAGTGTGAATACATTTCTATTATTTTACTGTCACAATCTGAGTCAGTTTTCTCCCTGTGAACTGTAGATGATTGTCTGAACCTGATCCGCGAAAAAACAAGCACAGTATTAAAGAACCAATCAGGTGGAGCTGGCTGGTTTTATTAAACTCTGTGTGTGTATGTGCATACTGCGTGTGTGTGTGTGTGTGTGTGCATGCGTGCATGCATATTGTGTGTGCAGGAGTATCTGTTACTCCTTGTTCTTTCAGTCTTGCACGTGGGTCATGAATACATCTGTTTCTCTTCTTTGTGTTCTGATCTCACAGTCAGTATAAATGTTTCACCGTCAGACTAAAGTCCAGAAGATGGAGGACAGAGCAAAGTCTCCAGTCTCCAGCTGTCTTGTCCCCTATACAAAAAGTCCTGATGGGCCCCCTGAAAGGCGGTCTTACAATACACATGGCTCTCTGAGCCAGACAACTCCACAATATTTCATTTAATGAATGACCAAATCGTTACTTGTAAACACAACCCCTGGTCTAATGATGTTTAATAACCATACACATACATACAGTGTTTGTCAGAGGAATTTGGGAGACTGTGTCGGGGACCTTGGACCTTCTAGGGAGGTTTGGGGGAATTTGAACCTTTGAAAGTAAAATTCATCAATCTGGTGCACTTTTAGAAGTAAAACTAAGGCTAAATCAACTGTGTCCTATGTGAACTATTTAGTACTATTTTATGGAATAATTAGGAGACACAGAATTACCAAAAAGCAGAAAGAAAAAATGTACAGGTTTAAAAAATCCAGTACTCTTTGTGAATTTTTTAATAATCCCAAAGCTCCTTCCCTCTTTGAAGTATTTTTTTTTTCTTTTTTCTTAGTGGCTCAATATAGGCCCCTGGGGCCTATTGCATAAAAGTGGAATAAAGACATCCAGGTCAGTTGCATAAACGCCAATCCAGGATGTAAAGGGGCTGCTTTGTCAAGCCAGGGGCCTATCCGAAAACTTTTTTTTGCATAGGAAATTTCCTTTCCTATCGAGATGAACCGGAAGTACTCGGCGGATAGGTGATCCGAATTCTCAAAAATGCATAGGAAAGGAGCCTCGATTCATCCTTAACCCTCCTTAGCATAGGTTACTCCTGACCAACCTATGCTAAAGGAAAGGAGATAGTGGTATCCCATAATCCTTTACGGCGGCAAGATTTAAAGCAACAGGCCACCGCCGGAGTTTACCGACTCTACACGAACGAGACGCAAAACAGAAGAGAGGAGAGGAGAAGAGAAGAGAGGAAGATTTAACTCAGCTAAAACAAAATACCCCCCCCCCATTAAGATAATAACTCATAAAAGACCAACATCATAATAGTTATTTTCGTAGCACATAATTTACACCATAAGAAAATAAAATACCAACTTCACATTTAATGAAGTTACTGGGGGCAGTTCATTTCAACATCAACATAGGCTAAGTGTAGCCCTTTTATTCCACATGTGAATTGGGGATAGTAAGTGAGTGATTCTCACTCTGTTACACAAACCTGATTAAAATCAATATGAAAAGAACTAGGGATGGCCATTTAGAATTTTTTCTTTAACCGGTTAACCAAATATTTGTTAATGAAATACCTGAAGCATTACAGCAGGGCTCCCGACCTTCTTTGTTCCAAGGACCGGCATATTAATTTAAAAATCATTCAAGACCAGAAGCCAATTTAAATGCCTACATTTTGACATACAGGGCACCTTTGTCTGTTGTGAGAAGAGTATGAGAGTATGAGTATAAATGTAGGAGCAGAAAGAGCAAGAAGTGACTGAAAAGGGACATTTACACACACACAGGCTTAGTGATGGGTAGGTAGCTCAACGAAACCCGATGCTAAGTAGTGCTGAGCACCAGCAACATTTTGAAAGACCGTAATATTGATAAGCTCCGATGTTATCAGTACTGCATAACGATACTTAACGCTTTGCACGGATTTTCATATTGATCCTGGCACACAAGCATGGCAGACTCCTCCGTGTCTGTGCAGGGGCACCTACCGCCTGTCTGTCACTCTCTCACACTCACTGAGGACGGTGATAGATGCAGACAGCATCCACCTCAAGAAGGCTAATGCTAGCGCTATGTTATGCTTTAGCGGGAGCTCACGCTGTTAATTAAATTATACAAACACATGGCAGGGGAGTGTTGTGACCAGGTGCTGACTGGCTATCTTTCTGGAGCGTGTACCATGGACCATTATGTGCTGAGCGTAGCCTACACTACTCGCTTCATCTACCGACAGTTGAGCTCTATATCCGGGGTTTAGCGATATCGTAAAGAAGAGTCCGGATTTTCAGAGAAATTATTATTTTTTTTTTAACTGCTTTAACTCAGTATTAACCGGTTAAAGATCTTCTTAACGGTTAACGGTTAACCATAACTATGGACATCCCTAAAAGAACGCATGGATCAAACGAGCGCTGTTGTAGCCAATTTTCGGAGAATAGTGGCTTCACGCGACTCACGTCAAGGCACACTTCGCCACGCGCAATGACGTCGGTTAGGTGCCATCGAATTCATTTGAAACAGCGCTGTCCTTTCCTATGTTCGATAGGAAGCACCTTCATCTCTCCTTAACCCCGAATACTTTAGGGGTTATGGCATAGGAAAGGAGGCTTAGGTTAGAGATTGACTTTTCGGATAGGGCCCTCTGGTGGGTAATTTGTTAAGTGCCAGCCCACAGCTTTCAGCAGACCCAGAGATCGAACACATTTTACTGATGGAAAATTCTAAAGACGCCCATTTCTCCCACAATGCCTTGCTAGTTTAAACTCTGTAGAGTCAGGGGGCAGTTCATTTCATACAGGAGATGTATTCTCTGCCAACTGTTCTCTGATGTCCCTGCATAGTTTTAAGGATAAAACAGTTGATATAGAGCAATGTAGAAAGTAATTTGCAATTAATATCATGGAAAAGTCCATTCAAAAAGTAAACTTTTCATATATTCTAGATTCATTACACAAAGTGAAATACGTCAGGCCTTTCTTTTGTTTTACTGTAATTTAGAGGATAACGGTTTATAGCTCATGGAATGGAAAATCCAGTATCTTAAAATATTAGAATCATTACAAAAAAAAATGAAAGAAAGGATTTATAATACAGAAATGTCGACCTTCTGAAAGTGATGTTTGTTCAAGATTAATTTCAATTTTGTGTAATGAATTTTCTAGAATATATACATTAAGCTACTTTTAAATTCAATTCCAGAAAAAAGGAATTTTTCGCTGATATTGAATTTTGTTTAGATGCACCTTCGATATAGTGATAAGTACTAAGTGAATTTATTTGACCCACACTTGTACTACATATCTGCCATCGACATAATCAATTGTATAAATATAGCTCGCAAATGGTCATAAATTATTATAATCGAGATCATTGCATCTAATCTAAATTATAATTAAGTTAATTATAAATGGTTCAGGTTAAATACATAAAAAAGAAGCACTATTTAACTAAATGACAATGCAGTCTTTTATGTGGTACTTAAAACAGGCTAATGAAAATAAAGCAATACACGGAAGATCATGGAATAATCAAGAACACTTTGACGGTGGATCGGGAGGACAGCTGACTGAGCCAATCAGGCAACAGAATAAGTTTATCCTTTACGTTTGCGCCTGGTCGGGACCAGGTTAAACATAAAGGATAAATCTCCCATGTAATTTAAGGTGTCCTCCCGCTTTTATACCTGATCTATGGCTGGGAATCTAAACCAGGATAACCGAAATATCCTAGGTTAACCCTATCCTAGTTTTAGCAATAGCAATAGGCCCCTGGTCTTCCTGGCACTGAATAATGTTATTTAGAAAATTACTGTGGGCTGGGAACACATGATAGGCCCTGACTTCCCTTGTGCAAGGGTCAGGGGGCCTACTGCTGAGCCAGTCAATATTTATTTTTTTGGAATGGCATTCCTCTGTGGGCCTTCGAAGATCGGGGTCATATTGAGCTTGTTAAAAACAATATATATTTGATGGGCCCCCCTCTGCCTTGGGCCCCCCCAAGACTGTCACACTTGTACCCGCAGTCCGACGGCTCTGTTGAGACTCTTAGGAGGCCTACTGGGTCATACAGACAACAGTCCAGAAATCATCCAGAAAGTCATCAACAACCTGAAGGAGACGAACACTTATGAGAAGAGTTTTATATCTCCTGACAGAAGCATCAACATCTTCCACTGTCTGACGGAGATGAACGACCTCTCAGTTCATCAGGAGATCCAAGAGTTCCTGAAGTCAGAGAACAGATCAGAGAAGGAACTCTCTGAGATCCACTGCTCTGCTCTGGCCTACATGCTGCAGATGTCAGAGGAGGTTCTGGACGAGTTGGACCTGAAGAAGTACAACACATCAGAGCAGGGACGACAGAGACTGATTCCAACTGTGAAGAACTGCAGAAAGGCTCTGTAAGTCCAAATGTGATTAACATTATAAATCACGGTAGAGAGTAGTTTAGTTCTTTAAATATACACATTATGAAATATTAATTTAATTGTTACATGCACAGTTTTATTCTGTTAATCTCTCTTTATGTGATGGAGGCAATGTGCAAACTTGATCAAACAAATGAATATTTTAAAGATCCTTTTTTTCACAGCAGCGTTTTATCACAATATTTAACAGTATTTTACAGTTATCAGTGAATGCAGTAGAGTAACATGGTTTTGGAGTAGCCATTTCATATTGAGCACAAAGGATGTGATAGGACATCACCCCCTTCTTCCTTGTTAGGAAATGTCCCCATTGGGCAATGTTATGATGTTATTGATTGCATGACAGTGTTGACAATTTTTTTCAGAACACGAAATTCATATTTTTTTTTTTTCAAAGGTTAACGGTTAATTGACACTAAAGTCTTTTAATTGGTCCATGGCCACAGCAGGCAAAGTGAAGCAAAAACAGACAAGAAGTTTTGACCCTGAATATGGCAGACCCTTTGGTCAGCGACATCTTTGATTTGATGTGAATTTCAGGCTCTCTGGGACAAAAAAAAACTTTATCAGAATCTAACCAATATTATATAAAGGCAGCCCCGCAAACCTATGGACAACCACCTTGGCAACCTGGCAAGTACTGTTCAATTGTGATTACTGCACGTAGGGAAAAGGTTTTTGAAAAAGCCCACTAAAGATGTTCAGATGTATAGCTCTGAGACTCGCCATGTGGAACACAAGCAGAGTCTCTTATGAGGCTAATGGCAACACCTGTGTGTTTTTATTTATTTTACATGTATTTAACAAGGAGAAATACCTCATTGAGATGAAAATCTATTTTTCAAGAGGGTCCTGGCCGACACACAGCTGTACAGTAATACATACACAATAACACAAGGTACGCAAAAACATAAAACAATTACTAAACAGGAAATACCTGTCCATACTGTGCGAGAGCTGAAAAAAATATATTTGCATGCAAATACACTGCCTATGCTGACTTTGTTTCAGCGCTCACACAGTACAGACAGGTAGCAGATTGTGAGGAGATATTCACTGATTTTGACAACATGTTGTAAAAAGTTCATATGCACTCTGATGCACATACATTTTTGAGGGGACTGATTTATTTAGCCTTTAAGTCTACACACATACAATGACATCATGTTTATGTATTATAAGGTATGTAACTACCAACAAAGCACCATTGAAGGACGTGCAGGTGTGACAACTTAATTTTTTTTGGCAGCTGATTGGGCTATGGAGACCCGGACCATTTTGTTGATACAAGGCCCAGTCCAAAATGCCATCAGGTGCTCGTAGCTTGCAAATCTATTCACAAAAGACACATCAAATAAAAATCATGTCAGTCATTAATTAACATAGTGAAATAAATTATACATTGCCACCAAAATAATGTTAAAACACCTAAGCTGTTACCTCATATGGTGACCAGATGCCAGTTTAATATAAACAAACACATACGTGTGTACCAGAGTGGTAGACTATTTATCATTCAGATAAGACTTATAAAGAAGCTATTCGGTCTGCAACGTTAAGCTATTTTCTAACCAACAAAATCCTCTGAATAACACATACACTAGGCACGAAGTAGGCGAATAAAACATGTGTATTAACTTACCTTTTATAGAAGAGCAGGGGGGAGTCGGTGTCAGAGCCAGCTAACTGTTGTAAAACATACTCTCGCTGAAGACGTAACTCGCTCCTTTACGATTAGCACTTAGTATTCCGTTAAATGTAGCCAATGCTGATTCTCTTGTTTTTTAACTGTGCTGTATTGTACTGTTTTAAACATTTTGCTGTGTGTACTGGTGAAATCGTCTCAACATTGACGGCAGCAAGAGTAGCTAGGTGGCTAGCGCGATATTAACCAACAGACCGGAACAGCCGGGTCTGTTATGTTTCGAACCGGAAGTACGTCACACAGCTTAGTGCATACAGCCTATTGTTCACTTAGTTGAAATTATCTTATCAATATGGCCTCATAACGTATACAGACATGGGACCAGATCACGATAGCAGACTGTGGACATTATAGCAGCATTGTAACTACCTTTTTCTCTCCATCTGTAATATTAAAACAAATCAAATTTAAGCGTCTGCGGGTGAGAGATTGATGAGTTAATGATTATTTTCAAACACACAGTGAGATAAGATGAGTTGAACCTCTGATGTAAAGCAAAGGTTATTCAAATCAGGAAATGTCAAATGGTTCTGTCAACAGTTTTACGCTGTAATTTTTTGTAATAAATGTGTCATTACAGACTTTCTGGCTCTGGACTCTCAGAAATTCACTGTAAAGTTGTGGCATCGGCTCTTAAGTCCAACCCCTCCTATCTGATAGAGCTGGACCTGAGTCACAACAACCTGGAGGATTCGGCAGTGAACATTCTCTCTGCCGGTCTTGAGAGTCCAAACTGCAGACTACAGAGACTGAGGTCATGTAGTGTTTGGTTTTTATTCAATTTATTAAACTTTTTCAGTTTCCGTTTTCAGACTCACATTGTGGTCCATCAGTCCTTGGAGAGAATGCATAATTAATTCATTTAAGTTTGTTAATGCTGTGCGCAAAAGCTCATTAATTTGCTTTATCGAAACCGTCTTACAAAACTTTCGGTATAATTTAATATATCGCCTATTGAAGTCTGTAAACAAGCCTAGTGCTACACACACACACACACACACACACAAAGGAAGACATTTTTTTGAAAGGATGAATTTAGTATTTCTTCTCTAATTACAGAGCTGACTTTATCAGCAGAATGTTATTAATATGTTTATTTACATCATGTATTCCTTATGCAGATTGTGGTACTGCAGTTTGTCAGAGATCAGCTGTGCTTCTCTGGCCAAAGTTCTGAAGTCCAATCCCTCACATCTCAGAGAGCTGGAGCTGAGTAGCAACTTCAAGCTGCAGGATTCAGGAGTGAAGCTGCTGTGTGGTTTTTTGGAGAGTCCACACTGTAGACTGGAGACTCTGAGGTCAGTTCACTGACTCTGTTACTATTGTAGATCTTATATATTTAATTGATTGAACCTGATTTAGGTACAAACATAACATCCATTTTAGATATTGATCCTTCAGAACACACACAAACACAATGTCTCTAGGGTTGGGCGTTGTTGCCCATAGTCACATCATCCTACCTAGCAAGATCAATGCGCTATGTTGTGATGAAGTAATTAGGAAAAGTATGTCCCAATTATAGCCTACTGCATGCTAACTACATATTTTCATGGTCAAATGTAGTATGTAGAATAGAATAAAGAAAGAGTATGCGATTTGGAATGCAGGGTGATTGTGTTTATTAACGACATTTATTCATTTATATTTGGCTGATCCACTTTAAGTAAGCCCTGCCAGGTCAGGTTAATTAGGTTAAGTTTCACTTTTGTAACAGCTTCCTGTCAAACCGCTGATTAGATCAGCTGTTTGGCTCGAGCCTCATAGAAGCGACAGTGGGAGTCAGTCTTAAGTCAGATGATTACTCTAAGTCAAAAAGCAAAATTATGAAATGAAGCTCTCTCTATCTCTCTGCCTGTGTTTTTGTGTTTCTCTTTCAACTAGGGATGTGCACATGTATATGTCTAACCGGTTAGTAAATCTTAACTGTTTAGGAAAAATCAATTACAGGAAATGAAAGAAGACGATACTGTCGGCGAACAAATGACAGGCGAAAGAACATTTGTGTGTATGTTTGTACAGCGAACAACGTGTGTGTGCATATGTATGTGTGTGTGTCTATGGGTGTGTGTACAGGCGAACTAATATGTGTGTGTCTGCGCGCACGGACACACAAGACCGGGGGCTTCCGATGGGGGAAGGGGTTGTCGACGCTAATGACATCACAGTCAACCATTAACACGGAAAAAAAAATTGGCGTGTAACCGTTTAGACATTTTGGAAACGTTCACACCCTAAAGCTGCGAACACACCGCACTGGCCGTGCGGCGAGATTACATACAAAGTCAATGTACTAGCGCGTGGCCACGCGTCCACCCAATAATTGGCGTCCAGCGGCCGGCGGCGGGCACTTGCGCGGCGCGTGGCCGCGCCTCATGAAGGCGCGTGAATCGGGAGCGCTGCCATTTGCGGCGCGTAGAAATTGCGTCATCGAAGGAGCGTGAATTGAAGGCTTGTGCGGCGAACGCGGCGCCGTACCTCCACAGCCAATCAGCGTTGAGATTGCCCGGTGGTCTGCAAGACGAGGTGGGCGTGTGGAGTGAGGACATTGGGCTTCCAATACATTCTGCAAATATGTGTATTTTGCATCTGTTTAGCTGTTGGTTGTACTTTAGCCAAGGTAGCGCCGGTTAGCATAGTGAAACTCACCCAGATGTGTGCTGTTCCTGAGGATAATATGAACCCAAAGTTGACGGCAGTGTCCGTGTGGAATTCCAATATAGTACAGCGAAGCACCGGTGTTGTCCTCCGTCAGCCGGCACACTTTCACTTTCAGGTAGGCTGATGTCTGCCTTTATTTTTGCAGCTGAGCACACACTGCTGTTGTTATTGTGTTTAGTATGTTGCTGAATTACTGTTAATGTGTGTGTATTGTCGATCGGGGTGCGTCTTCATGCTGTTTTAATGATATTTGTGACATGACTGCCGCTGGTTACACAGTGAACCTACATCTGTATGTTTTGGCACAGCTGGACCATGTTGTTGTTGTTGTTGCATCGTAAGTGTGACGGGTCTGATCTCGGCGTCGGCGTCAGGAATATATGGCCCAATATGATCAAGCGGCGAGCCTCTTGCGGTCACGCGGCCAACCGCTGTCTTTGATGTGGCGGCGGCGGCTGCGGTTAATATGGCCCAATATGACCAAGCGGCGAGCCTCTTGCGTTCATGCGGCCAACCGCCGCAGGCGGCCAGTGCGGTGTGTTCCCGGCTCTACTTTCCACTGCTCGCTCAGTCACTCCGCCAGCATCAGCATAAAAAGAAAAAAGCTCCCTGTGGCATCTACTAAAGCAAAACTATTGCTGATGGTGCCATCAATCACCGATGGATGATTCCATCACCCATCGGCACAACCCTTCTCTAAATTTACATAATTTATTCTTTGTTCAGATTGAGTTCCTGTAGTTTGTCAGAGATAAGCTGTGCTTCTCTGGCCTCAACTCTGAAATCCAACCCCTCCCATCTCAGAGAGCTGGATCTGAGTGACAACAACCTGCAGGATTCAGGAGTGAAGCTGCTGTGTGGTTTTCTGGAGAGTCCACACTGTAGACTGGAGACTCTGAGGTCAGTTCACTGACTGTTACTATTGCAGATCTTATATATTTATTTAACTATAAAACCTAATTTATTTGCAAACATACAAACACAAACATAACTCACTACATCCATGAAGTTATTTATTTATTTTTCATATTTTTATTTCTCTTGTACAAAGTCTAGTCACAAAAGAAACCAGAATTTTAAGTTTATGTTACCTTTTCTACGTAAGATCTTCCCAACAAATGTTTTAGTTTACATTAAAAATATTTACTTGTTGTTTTTTGGTTTCTAATTACAGAGCTGACTTTATCAGCAGAATGTTATTAATATTTTTTTATATACATAATTAATTTTTTATTCAGATTGATTTCCTGCAGTTTGTCAGAGATCAGCTGTGCTTCTCTGGCCTCCGCTCTGAAATCCAACCCCTCCCATCTCAGAGAGCTGGATCTGAGTCACAACAACCTGCAGATTTCAGGAGTGAAGCTGCTGTGTGGTTTTCTAGAGAGTCCACTCTGTAGACTGGAGACTCTGAGGTCAGTTCACTGACTCTGTTACTATTGTAGATCTTATATATTTAATTAATTCAATTGGATTCAGGTACAAACATAACTCACATCGATAAAGTTATAAAAATGTTTTGATCCTTTAGAACACACACACAGAATGTCTCTAGGGTTGGGCGTTGTTGCCCATAGCCACATCATCCTATTGCCACCATGTGTGATCACCGATGCCCGATCCCATGGTGACCCCAACAGCATCAGCAAAGGAAAAAAAAGAGAAAAGGAAAAAAGCTCCCATTGGAATCAGCTGAAGCGAAGCTATTGCCAATCGTGTCATCAATCACCGATAGATGATTCCATCACCCATCGGCACAACCCTTCTCTAAACTTACATAATTTATTCTTTATTCAGATTGAGTTCCCGTAGTTTGTCAGAGATCAGCTGTGCTTCTCTGGCCTCCGCTCTGAAATCCAACCCCTCCCATATCAGAGAGCTGGATCTGAACTGGAACAGCCTGCAGGATTCAGGAGTGAAGGAGCTGTGTGGTTTTTTGGAGAGTCCACACTGTAGACTGGAGACTCTGAGGTCAGTTCAATGACTCTGTTATTATTGTAGATCTTATATATTAAATGAACAATTCAACCTATCCTGTATACAAACAAGTCGTCCATTCCTTTTTGTTTATATTTTATCGCTTTTATATTTAGTGCAGTCACTAAAGACATTTGTTTCTTAAAAAAACATAATAATTATTATCTGAACATGTTAAACCTAAACACATCTGATGGGATTATCATTTAATTTTCCTCTACATCATGTATTCTTCATTCAGATTGAGGCGCTGCAGTTTGTCAGAGACCAGCTGTGCTTCTCTGGCCTCAGCTCTTAAGTTTAACCCCTCCCATCTCAGAGAGCTGGATCTGTGGGGAAACAACCTGCAGGTTTCAGGAGTGAAGCCTCTGTCTGATCTTGTGGAGAGTCCACACTACAGACTGGAGACTCTGAGGTCAGTAGAGGGTTGGAGTCAGTTCAGCTGATTCAGCAGTATTGTACTTAAATTTAATTTAATTTTTATTAGGATAACCCCTTGAGATGAAACCATCTCGTTTTCAAGAGGGTCCTTACAAACAAAAAATACAGTAAAACATATTCTTAACATAAAAAAATGAAAATATATATAATACAAATAACATACCACACACACACACACACACACACACACACACACAAACATGCATATTAAGTGCTTGACATCAATCTTGCATAGTACTTTTCCAAGAAAAAATATATATAAAATACATGGTAAAGTGATAACAGTAATAACAAAAGGTTAAATAATACATTTCATTACAATACATGATTAGTAACATGAACAACTGTTTGTAAAGTGAGATGACAGAGCATTTTTAAACATGTGCAGAGATGAAATAGAGCGAATATTGACAGGCAGATTGTTCCAATCAGATGGAGCTTTGCACATAAATGCTTTCTTCGCTATACTTTTGGTTACAAAAGGAACAGAAAAAAATAATTGTGAAGAGTGTCGAAGTTGGTAAGTGGAAGAGAAAGGAACCATCAGCTGTTTCAAATAAAGAGGATAATTGAAATGAATACATTTGAAAATAAATTGAAGCCAATGTTGTTGTCTTCTTGATGGGAGAGAAGGCCAATTCAGTGATTGATACATTGTGCAATGATGAGTAGAAAAAGAACAACCAAGGACAAAACGAGCTAATCTATTGTAAACAGTATTGAGAGGAAATAAAGTGATATTGGAGGCACACTGATAAATAATATCGGCATAGTCAAAGATGGGTAAAATAAGTTGTGTGGCTAACTTCATTCTAACAGAAAAAACAAAACAGTGTCTGGATCTGTATAAAGTACCTATGGAAAAATTCAGTTTTTTAATAACTTGACTAATGTGGTGTTTGTAAGAAAGTTCGGAGTCCAGCCATACTCCCAGATATTTAGTGTGCTCAACTGTGAGTAAAGGTGTCCCATCAAGACAGTTAATTGAAAATGGTGGATCTGTAGATTTTGATTTGATGTTTTGCCGTGTGCCAAATAACATAAGATGAGATTTACTTTTGTTAAGTATAAGTTTGTTTGCCGAAAGCCAATCCTGTAATATATTAAAGTCTGACTGTAAAGAAGATTCAATCTGTGATAAATGTATTGAGGACATATAAAGAACTGTGTCGTCTGCATAAAGATGGGCATGGCATTCTGAACATAAAGAGGGGATTTGATTAATGAAAATGGAAAAAAGAAGAGGACCAAGAGTTGAACCTTGTGGAACTCCTCGATGTTGTAAAGTATGATCAGATTTAGTTCCCTGTATAACTACACATTGTTTTCTATTATGGAGATAAGAATTAAACCAGAGTAAAGCATTGCGTGACAAGCCAATAGAATAGAGTTTGTCTAACAGAAGATAATGGTCAACTAAATCAAAAGCTTTCGTTAAGTCAATAAAAATTGCACCAGTTAATTTGTTATTGTTTGTTGCAGAGTAAATATCATTGGTAAGTTTAGACAGAGCTGTGGTTGTAGAGTGGTTAGGACGAAAACCAGATTGAAAGGGTGACAGCAAATTATACTCATTAAGGCAATAAGACAGTTGATTGAAAATAAGCTTTTCAAATACTTTTGCAATACAACAAATAATAGAAATTGGTCTGTAATTATTTAGTTCCAATACATCACCACTTTTATGTAAGGGAGTGATGCGTGAGCATTTCCATGGTTGCGAATGTCACAGGTCGATAAAGACATATTAAAGAGGTCACAAAGCGGGAACATAAGTATATGTGATGATAACTTAATAAATTTGGTTTCGATGCCATCCAACCCAGGACCACTGCTTGTTTTTAAATCAATAATCGCTTCATAAACCTCCACAGGTGTTATTTTCTTAAAGGAGAAAATACTGTTCATGGGCAACACATTAATATCGGCACTAGAATAAAGAGAAGAATCATTTGCTGGGGCAGGACAGACAGAGGAGAAGTGCTCATTAAATGCCTGAGCAACTAGAAATGGATCATTTAAAATTGTGTTGTTAGCCCTAATCTGAGTCGATAAAGTTGAGTCTGATGGGTTAGTTACATTTTTTATTTTATTCCAGAAATCTTTAGGGTTCTTAAAGTCATGTGCAAGAGCTTCTTTGTAGTAGTTGACTTAACACGGGGAGGCTAATGCCTTACTCACATTAGTGGTTTTTCTCCAGTTCTACCTTCTGTGTGTGCACCCCAACCAACCAGTAGCTGCTCGAGGAACACCAAAAATGAGACCCCTCACAGCCACCTCTACAGGGAATAAGATCAGATCATATACAACTGTATTTATTCAGAGGGAAAATGTTGTGCAAACGTTGTTGTGCAAAGTAGGATCAGTGCAAATATAAACTATCAATGAGGAGCAAATCCAACCTGTAAACAATGTGAATAATATAAACAGGTTAACGGTTAGGATCATAGCTAATAACCTAGCCTTGCACAACAAATCAGTGGTTTAACCGCCTGTGTGCAGTGTCTCTTTATTTTACATCTTATCTCTGCTTTAATTCTTCCACAAACGATTACATGTCAAAGTAATGCAACATTTTAAGGCATTTTAACAGAAATATGGGATTTTACAGTATAGTGAAACAATTAGTTTGTTTTTCCTGTGATGTTTTTGGATCTTTACTAAAGATGAATTATTTCCTCTAATTCAGTTTCAGAACATGAACGTTGTTAGTCATTTATAGTCTTTGTGGTGAAGATTTGATAATGAAAAGCATTTGATCAGTCGTCTACGGACTCAATCTGGTCAACTCAAAGAATGAATATTTATTCTAAACCTGATCCATGACTGTAGGATTGTCTTCATCCTACAGTATCTCTGGTGAGTTTTTCAGAGCTGAGAAACCAAAAAAACGTGAGTAATGAACCAATGTCTCTCATTCATCAAACTGTTAAATAACATTACAATATTTTCTCAAATTGAGCTTGTGCTCATTGTACATTGTTACATTGTTAGAAATATATTTCAAATAAAAAATGTTGTAGAGCTGTTATTTCACAAATGTTTGGAATGAATGGTTTCTTTATTGTTCTCTTTCATTCACTTGTTCTCTCCATTAGCTCAATCTGATGTCAAACTGAATGTGCAAAAAAACCTGCCTGACGATTACAAAAGGGTGAGAGAGGAGCAGTTGTACCGTGTAAAGTTATCCAGTATTACTATTTCAAACTTATATAATCATCACTTAAACTCATTGCCATGTACAATTGTTCAACTCTTTCTGACATTAAGAGTAATAATTACTCTAAGTCTAAGCAACAAATAATCAAAATAGTACTTGCAAGAGAAGATCTTACATGTTCCTACCAATATCCAGCAACTATTGAATTGATATATAAACACTGTTATGTTGTCAATCCGTGCATAGTCAATTAATTTGGTACAAAACAGTGGACAAACCTTGTTCTGTTACAAGCCCACCTCCCTTACCTTAGCTGATTATGTTAACATGTGAGACAGTGAAGCTACATCTACTTGTAAGGACCGAGGGTTAGGACCAAAGCCCCGTCAACAAGATGTGCATATAGGCTAAGTTAGGAAGACACCATTCTTACTTTAACAGTTCATGTGTTGCTCCATTACAGTTCATAAAGTAGCTAACATATGCATCTGCAACAGGAAATGGTCACAGATTAAGCGTTTGTTATGCCTGTGGAGCTGGATACATTGACTATACACTGATGGACAAATCGAAATGATTCTGTAGGCACCTAATTTTATTTTATTTAACCTTTATGTATACTCGAGAGATCAATTATGTCAATTACCGGACTGCAGTGTGTAGCTCCATCCTTCAGCACCTTTCGGTTCCCCAACGAAACAAATACAAAAATTGGTTCTGCATGGTTTGCTTATTTTTTTGTATCTCTCCCAAGTTCTGACAGCAAATAAATGCATTTAACGGAATACTGAACTGTACTGCAAATTCTCAGTGGGAACAATGATTTACTAACCAGCATTACTGGGACATGAACTAGTTCAGATATAGGAGAAGTGAAGAGCTTAATAGAATAACAAGGGTCTGGTTCATGGCCAGCCTTAGCCTACAATAGAGTTGGTCAAAGTTAAAAGTTGATGTGATGATGATATTATATTCACAAAAATGATTGTCCACTGCAGCAGGATTCCAGTGACTGTGTACTTCAGATGACACTGCTCACCACTGTAACTGTGAAGCATCTTTAAGCTTATAATGCTTTTTTCCAGGCAGTGGACAAGAAGGAGGACAAAGAAGGGTACAAAACAATCAAGAAGCCTCGCCCAGACAAGTGCCTTAAAATGAAGAAAGGTTTTCAACTCACAGCAAACATCGACACTGCGAAAATTCTCCCAGAGGTATAGTTTGTACAGTCTGTCTGCAATCAAATCTGTGTATACAGGGAATCGTGGCTCGGAATTATGCAGATTACTGTAGGATAATAATAAAAAGCAAATGCAAGGGTGAGCAGCACAGGGCCATGTTACTGCAGTTTTTGTGCCATTTTTGCAGTTTCTTTAAAAGATAAATACTATGTAGGAAAAACCCAAACTTTTGTTGAACAACAGCTACTGCTCTTCTGAATATACAGTAGCTATTTACAGAATCCTCAAAGAGAACAGTCTTTCTCTCTGCACATTAAAAAAAGAATTTAACTAATTTCCCAAGTTGCGTCACTCAAACAAATATGGTAGCACCCAGATACCATCCATCACCGAGAAACCAGGGAAAAGCCTGGGCAAGGGGTTTGACTACAGACTGAGAGACACAGCATCCATCTGAGCGACCAACAAAGAGCTGGAAGCCTGGCTAGCAGCAGTGGAAAAGTCAGTTCTACCTGGCAAAGTCAAAGTCTTGATATACGTACCAACATGGCATCCTCCCACGGAATCTCTGGCCCCTCTTGGTCTATGCGGTCCCGATCTCCACTGTCGAACGCATTGAGAGGAGAGTCAGCAAGTTCCTTCGGAAGTAGCTGGAACTTTCGCGCAGCCGCAGCAACAAAGCCCTGTACGGGCAGAACAACAAGCTGAAACTCCCTATCAGCAGCCTGAACTAAGAGTTGATAGTGGATACCATCTGCAGTGGGATCAGCCAGTGCAACCACCTCTGCCCAGTTATGAAGACCGTCGGTTTCATCAGGGCAGGGTAGAAGTATACAGCAGCTGCCAGGACCACCTCCTCAGGCCTGTTGCAAGACTGTGAGCTGAAAGTTGACATGGGGAAACAGCTGAAGTTCCCGGAGCTGCTGCCACAATAACACTGAGGCTAGACATGGCGCTGATCTCAGAAGCACCCAAGCAGGTCATCCTTTTTGGTAGGCAAAGGGCCATGGAGGTGGCCACAGACGCATCAGAAGTTGCGTAAAGGGAGCTGTGGATCAGGAGAGGAAAGGCGTGGGTGGGGGTCTGATTTTTGAAAGATGTAAATACCTGGAAATGAAAGCTGAAATGTTGATCTATTGTCTCATATTCATATTTTGGTGTCAAACCCAAATGTTTCCAGTCTACAGCAAAAATAAAGGAGGGGACTGTAAGTGTTAAATCGTTCTTTATTCATAGAGTTATCACTTATACCAGTGGTTCTCAATTATTTTCTGTCATGCCCCCCCAGGGGACAGAATTTTTTTCGCGCCCCCCCCCTAAATTGAAATACTATTGAGAACCTGCTAATATTTATTTATTTATCTGTACAAAACCGCTGTATGAGTTTCTGGCACGAGCATTCTGCATACAATCACCTTATTATCAGATTAGATAACAAAAATTAGCTGAGATAACTTCTGCAGCAAAAAAATTCAAAGTTCAGTTTATTAGCTCAATTTTAACATTTAAACAAGTCTCAGCCTGTGTGAATCTCAGGACAGAGAAACAAGAGCAAATGATTCACTGAGGTTTGCATTTAATTAAAAAAAAATGTAAACTGTAAACATAGTTAAAGTGGTGTTTTTTATTATTATAGGCCAATAGGCCTTCTGTGATGCGATAACCAATCATTCACTAATGTTATTATTAGTCTATTTGCTTGATTTCTTTTTTTTTTTTTTCTTCTAAAGATATTTTTTGGGCATTTTTATGCTTTATTGATAGTGTAGACACAGAGTTGAAATGGGGCAGAGAGGGGAGTGACATGCAGAGAACGACCGCGGGCGGGAATCGAACCCGAGTCTGCTGCTGGGCCCGGCCCGGGAGGGGGACGCCTTACCAACTGAGCTAAAGGCACCCCCCGCTTGATTTCTTTTTAAATAGCCTACAGAGACACTTGGAGACACATGTGGACATTTATTTACTGCAAATCGCAGCCTTTCGCGCGGATATGACCATACACATCGTGCTTGCTAGCACATAAAAAATAATATAATTTATTTATTTATTTATTTTGGTCAGTTGGAAATCAAGGCAGCCCGCGCCCCCCTGACAACTCACGGCGCCCCCCCCCCATTTGAGAAGCACTGACTTATACAGTGATCACTTATAAAGTGTGCCCGTTTCATAAAGCCAATCTCTCAGTCACTCTCTCTGCATGTAATCGGCAAATAAACTTTTCGGGGATCCCATTACTGATAACCAATCAGAAGAGAGAACGCTACAAACCGGCACCCGTCTCACTGCCGGTGTACGTGCAGAGCGACAGATGAATGTTTATGCGCCTACAATGGCGGAGCAGGTAAAACTCCTTCCCAATGTCTGTTTTGATGGTTTTTATCATGTTTTATCACACTTATGGATCTGAAATGATGCTAAACAACTCGCTGCTTGAAGACCGCAGTGCATTAATGTGGTGACGTAGGGACGAGGGAGGGGACCGCTAACTGCAGTAACTGACAGGAAGTTAGCTAAAAGAACCATTCCGCTTACTGGACCTTTAACCATTTCCTCATTGTAATTCAAATATTTATTGAATTAGAATCTAACACTGTTTTCTCCTGTGTTAGCAGTTAGATAGACAATCCCCAAAACCTGGCTGTTTTCCTGTGTTATTTTAAAAAAATTAAATAAGGTAATAATTTCTTCATGCTTTATTGACAGTGTGTAGAGACAGAAATTAAATGGGGCAGAGAGGGAAATGACATGCAGAGAAGGA
This sequence comes from Hyperoplus lanceolatus, assembly GCA_026929865.2. Lineage (NCBI taxonomy): Eukaryota > Metazoa > Chordata > Actinopteri > Uranoscopiformes > Ammodytidae > Hyperoplus > Hyperoplus lanceolatus. Next base: position 34,183,806 of record CM049403.1, on the reverse strand, counting down.
CCCAGATTTGAACACCACAAGCGCCCCAAGCGCATGGAGACAGGACTACGCATAAACACTAGACTAAGACAGATCCATTATTTAGTTGTTGTTTTTTTCCCTTCATTTGTTTCAGTTGCAGGCCCCTGGAGCAACTGGTGTAGATCCCATGGCAGACGGTAGGTGGACATGTAGTGTGACAAATACTGTATAAATGACTTGTACTCTGCTTGTGATCAGTCACTGATTGGATCGTCTAGAAACCCATAATCTAATATAAAAACGTCCTTCATTGGTTATTTAACTTAAACCTGACCTAATTTGAGTATAGGCTATTGTGTGTGTTCGCTCCATCATTGTTCACCTGTCACCTGAAAACACCTGAGCAGTATCACTTCATAGACCAGGTGCATACTGCCATCTAGTGGTCAACATGTTGTTGTCTAAACACACTATGCTAATTGGTACATGAGAAAATATTGTGTGCTGAATGATTAGTTTTAATTTTTAAATGTAACACTAGCCCCAGTAATACCATTAGCTTCTATATCAACATTAAGCACTCGACAACTGAGTGAATGCAATATACACACATCTGAACTTTAGAAACTACTGTTACATAATCAGAAGTTATTTCCTCAAAATATAAGTGTTTTGATATTTGATTAGTTTCAGTCGTCCACACTTTGAATATTGAAAGAAGACATTTTATAGCATCTGGTAATGAAGCCTGTCTTTATAAGAAATGTTTTAACTTGGCAAATCCAGTCAGTCTTTTGGGTCATTTTCCCTTTTTTCTGCAGACAAGCGGACGAGCGAATTTGTGGATAAACATAAAGTCGAACTGATCCAGAGAGTGTACTGCATTGACCCCATTTTGGATCATCTCTGTGATAGAAAAGTCCTCCAACCAGAGAGCTATGATAAAATCAGAGCTCTGAGTACCTCTCAGGAAAAGATGAGGGAGCTCTTCACTGGTTGTCTGAAAGCTGGTGGTGTTAGCGCTAAATGCATCTTCTACGAAAACCTTGAGAAAAATGAGCCAATGCTCATTGCTGACCTCAAGAAACAGACGTAATTGTTGTAGTTAAAAGCTGGAAAAAAGCTGGAAGCGCTGTGAGGATTATGTTGTATGATTTCTCCAGTGCTTTCAGCATACACTGGAGTGGACCCTCACCTGACACGGTGGTCCGCAGTACGGGGGCTCCCTTCCTCTTCACACTCTGCAGACTTACAACTCCTCACGGTGCTACCTCCAGAAGTTCTCTGCTGTCGTCGGCCTTATTAAGGATGGGGAGGACAGTGGGTACAGAGAACTGAACCGGGACTTTGTGGACTGGTGCCTCCACATCAACGTGGGGAAGACCAAAGAGCTTGTGGTGGACGTCCGGCGTTCTAAACATCCTCCACCCACACTTGTTAACATCCATGGGGTAGACATTATGTTTGTGGATTTGTACAGGTACCTGGGCTTTCATATAAATAATAAATTTGACTAATGGGATGATTAGCGCTCTATGTAAAAAAGGCCAGAGCAGACTTCCTTGGTGTTGTGTGCTGGAGAAGCAGCATCACGGATGCTGACAGGAATAAGCTGATTAAAAAAGCCAGTTCTGTCTTGAGGTGCTCACTGGACCCAGGTGAGGTGGTAGGAGACAGGAGGTTCATAGCCAAGCTTACCTCCATGTTGGACAGCTCATCCCGCCGTAACACAAGTCAAATCATGTCGTTGATAAAACTGTCACAAAATGTTGCCTGTAAATCTTACTGTTGCAAAGAGATTTCGACGTTAGATGTTGGTCTCTCTGATCTCTCTGTAAAGTAATACAAATATAAAAAGGCCTCAGGTTTCAGCAGTGTGTATGAAAAGTATCTAGTCACTCGGTTCCAACTCAAGGTTCAAGGTTTTTTATTTGTCACATCCACAGAGATAATAAAGTTAAAAATTCAGTGGAATAAAGGGTGTGCTCAGTTAGTTTGCAAAAAATAAGATAAAATAGAGTAATAAATTAAGTTGTAGCCTGCTGGGGTTCAAACTCTGAATGAGAGATAATCAATGGCCACTTCACCAACAGGACAGCTGAACATGCAAAAATGTACAATTTATGTATTCAAAGCTTCTTGGTGTGTGACAAACTCAACTCGAAACCCAAGTCTTTGGTTTTAACTTGTATTGATGGTAAATGCAACAACTAGGTGTGTGGACTGGCTCTGAACTTTCAACCCCAAATTGATCATGTACTGAAAACAGTAAAAGTTGGTGTTCTGAATCGTTTCAGATGTTATTTTACATTTAAAGCAAGAAAGAGACTTGCCTCACAACTTAAACTTTGAATAGTTGACTATGCTCCTGATTCTAGAAGTCAGTTTCACCGGTAAATTTTGAAATTTAATGTTGTCATTATCTTTCAATAGTTGTAGTTTGATTGACGTCCATCAGTGCAACATGAACAGTCCTGCAAAATTTCTTGCATAGTAACGACCAAAACAATCAATTTACAGAAGATTTCTTAGTGTCCATAATGTATCTTTATTAGTATTGTATACAAATGAGACAGAGCTAAACATACTTTCTGTGCAAACAGTCAGTTACATGTGTTGATTATATTCAGGTTATACATCAAATGAACTACTAGACAGTTTTATTTTTCACAAGTATTTTGTTCTCTTCTTAACTTATACAGAGCTAAGGAAGAAAAATCAACCCAACAGTTATATAGTAAATACGTTAATACAATGTTAACATGGATTTCATGAAAAAGTGATCTGAACTTTAATGAAAATGGTTGAAAACATTCCAAAGCACATTGCCTCGAGCAGTTAAGGGTTTAATGCCTTGCTCAGGGAAGTGAACTTGCCACTCTTCAGCTACCACACTCCAGAGTGACTATTCCCAAAACCCCCACAGACTGATCGAACCTTTAATGTTGAATACTCCAGAGTTCACACTAAAACTCATTTCATATTGTAGTATCATAAACTTAAAAATCGATGCAGCGCCATGTAAAAAAATTCAACCCAACAGGAATATAGTAAATACAAAAATACAATGTTTACATGGAAGCTTTGAAAATGAATGAAAATACCCTAAGACACATTCCCAAGCCAAGATCCCCACAGACTAAGGAACCCTTTTTTCCCTTATAAAGACACTAAACTAATTCCATAGAGTATTATCTTCTCATATCACTTAAAATACAGGTTTAAGAAAAGAAAATCAACACAACAAGAATATAATAAACACAGTGGTCCACCACTGTGCTTGTCAAATGGTCAAACCGGCACCATAAACCCCCACTAGAGGGCCCTCTTGACTGACATTGGAATGATTCACGAGCAGGAATTAAAGCTACTCCAAGTATCTGTATCAAATAGGGCCAAACTATACTATCTCAATCAGTGCCTCTGCAGCTTCTCACTTCCTTTTAAATATGTTTAATGAAGTGGTCTTTACCACAAGGCTTTTCTGAAAGTTTTCCAAATGTCTATGTACATATTTCTTAGGTGATGGCAACACCTACATTTCTGTCTGGATTGAGAACCATGGCTGGTTAAAACACTACAGCTTTGGCAGGCTTTTCAGAAACTCCTTTATTTCGCCACGCATTTGTTTATTGCATTTGCCCTTCATTTCCTCCAGAACTCTGATGCTGCTGTCACGATAAAAGGATTGATGCGGTATCTCTGCCGCCTTCATGTTATATTTTATTGACCTGTCTATATCCTGTAGAAGGATGTGTAAATAATATGAATATTTGTGGTAAAGCAACTGTGTATCTGCTGGTTCCAGATCCATTCTCAGCAGTTCCTGGTATATCTGCTCAGCTTTAGCTTGGCCCTGATCCTTATTTGCGTAGATATTTGCGAGATCCATTTTCTTCACAAAGGAAGAATCAGGGTAAAGAGAGATCAACTCTTCCTGGAGACGGATTGCTCTTTCTATGGTGATTTGCGTTGCCTTGAAAGTAACGATCCATTTGTAGAGATGTGCTGCACATTTCTTCAAATAACGCTCATCTGGATGTTTTACCACAGCCTCCTCTGCCAAAGCAATGGCCTCATCAACAGATATATACTCTCTATAAACCCATATTAATTCAATCATACCACTGTAGCTGCTGACAGGATTTCTCAAAACCTTTCTGCCTAACTCACGTATTTCATCTTTATCAATTCCTTTTCCTTTCTTGGCACAGTGCTCAAGGTAGTGAACAGCGAGGTACAAATCCTCTGGATCCTGTTCTTTGGCGATCTTCATTTTCTCCAGGATTTCATCCTCCAGCTTTGTGTGGTCATACTTGAAATCATTCCTTAACAATAAGACATAGCTGGAGTTCCACTCCACCATCTCCGGCTGCATCCCGATGGCTTTCTCAAAGTAATCTACAGCCAGCAGCTGTTTGTCTCTGCTGAACTTCATCAGGGTCCAGCGTAGGTCTCTGCATGGAGCTCGTACTGGGGTAGAGATGGGTATTTCTGCATCAGGGCATTGACCTTTGACAGGTAATCCTGACTCTTTCCTTGGTCTCCCAGGAGATGGTGCAGCCAGGCCAGGTTCCCATAGTTCACCACTAACCACGGACCTTCATCTGCTTCTCTGATGTTGCAGAAAGCCTCTGCAGCCTTGGTGAAGAAGCTCTGGGCGTCTTCGGTGAAGCCCAGCTTGTACTGGATGTACCCCCTCAGGTTGTAGATGTGACCCAGCCAGCGGTTTCCCTCCTCTGTCCCGACGTCCACGAGATCGTCCCTGACACGGAAGAGTTTGTTATCGCCTTCGTTCAGATCCCAGGTGAAGTGGCACTGCAGGGCCTCCAGTTTGGACTTCAGTGTTTGATTCTCTGCAGCACTGAAGGAGAATGAAAACATGTCATGTTAAAACACATCTTCAGTAGTTCAGGACATTATGATCGGGGTTATGTTTGGATGAACATTGTTTATTTATCGTGGAAAAACAGAGGAAGAGAAGAATTATGGATTATGATGCAATGAATTAGGGCCCGACCGATTAAATCGGTTGATTAGAGTATATTTCAGAATAATCGGTATCGGCATTTATTTTGTACTTTGTACTTTGTACTGCAGATCAAAACGAGCAGCGTGGTATAAGTAATCAGATCCAGTGCATACAGAAAGTATTCACAGCGCGTTTCAGCTTGGAATTACGCCGGATAAAATAAAAAAAAATCCTCAAAATTCTACAAATACGTAATACCCCATAATGACAACTTAAAATAAGTTTGTTTGAGATTTTTGCAAATTTATTAAAAAACAAAAAAAAACAAAGAAATCACTTTTACATAAGTATTCAGAGCCTTTGTGATCAAGCTCAAAATTGAGCTCAGGTGCATTCCGTTTCCACTGATCATCTTTGAGATGTTTCTACAGCTTCATTGGAGTCCACCTGTGGTAGATTCAGTTGTTTGGACATGATTTGGAAAGACACACACCTGTCTATACAAGGTCACACAGTTAACAGTACATTTCAGACCACAAAAGAACCATGAAGTGGAAGGAATTGTCTGTAGACCTCTGAGACAGGATTGTCTCGAGGCACAGATCTGGGGAAGGGTACAGAAACATTTCTGCTGCTTTAAAGGTCCCAATGAGCACAGTGGCCTCCATCATCCGTAAATGGAAGAAGTTTGGATCCACCAGGACTCTTCGTGGAGCCGGCTGTCCCTCTAAACTGAGTGAACAGGGGAGAAAGGCTTTAGTTAGGGAGGAGGCCAATGACCCGATGGTCACTCTGACAGAGCTTCAGGGTTCCTCTGTGGAGAGAGGAGAACTTTCCAGAAGGACGACCATCGCTGCAGCACTTCACCAATCAGGCCTGTATGGTAGAGTGGCCAGAAGGACCTGAGTTTACCAAAAGGCACCTGAAAGACTCTCAGACCATGAGAAACAAAATGTTATGGTCTGATGAGACACTTGGCGTGAATGCCAACCGTTATGTTTGGAGGTAACCAGGCACCGCTCATCACCTGGCCAATACCATCCCTACAGTGAAGCATGGTGGAGGCAGCATCAGGCTGTGGGGAGGTTTTTCAGCGGCAGGAACTGGGAGACTAGTCAGGATTGAGGGAAAGATGAATGCAGCAATGTACAGAGACATGGAAGAAAACCTGCTGTAGTGGGCTCTTGACCTCAGACTGGGGCAACGGTTCATCTTTCACAAGGACAACGACCCTCAGCACACAGCCAAGATATGGAGGGAGTGGCTTCAGGACAACTCTGTGAATGTCCTAGAGTGGCCCAGCCAGAGCCCAGACGTGAATCCCATTGAACACCTCTGGAGGGATCTGAAAACGAATGTGCACTGACGCTCCCCATCCAACCTGATGGAGCTCGATAGGCTCTGTAAAGAGGAATGGGGAAAAACTGGCCAAAGATAGGTGTGCCAAGCTTGTGCCTTCATATTCCCCAAGAATTGAAGCTGTAAATGATGCCAAAGGTGCCACAACAAAGTATTGAGCAAAGGCTGTGAAACCTTATGTAGGGGAGAATGAGGTAATGTGAGACACCCCCTGTATCTAGGCAACGGAACACATTTTTGTGTTCTAGATGGAACTGATTGTCCTTTGCTCTGATCACCAGACACTAGCTGGCTCTAAGGGTCCTGTGTTCTGACCCCCAGACTGTGTTCTAATCTAAAAAAAAATTGAACAGATTATACGAGGCAAACTATAATTTGATTAATCAGAATATTAAAAAGGATATTGAACGATGGTCCACCTATCCATTGGATTTCGGCAGTAAGATAAATGTAATTAAGATGAACATGTTGCCTAGATTGCTATACCTGTTTCAAGCTTTGCCATTAGGGGTTCCTAAACACCAGTTCTTAACCTGGGATAAACTTATTTCTAGGTTTATCTGGGATGGAAAGAAGCCCAGAATAAGATACACAACACTGCAGTTGGCCAAGCATAAAGGAGGAATGGCACTCCCGAATCTCAAAGATTACTTTTATGCAGCTCAGTTCCGTCCCCTATTTCTGTGGTGTAATGATGAACTATGTTGCTAGATGGAAGGAAACTGAGACATATGTTGAGGGTTATCAGATCCAGTCGGTTTTAGGAGAAAAAGAAATACCCCTGCAAACAGCTTATCTCTGGATGTGCCAAACAGCAGGCTTAAAACTAAAGGCGATCGTGCATTCTCCGTGGTTGCCCCGAAACTTTGGAACAGCTTACCACACCATATTCGCTCATCTGAGTCTCTGGAAACCTTCAAGCCCACTCTTAAAACTCACCTTTTTTCACAGGCTTTTACGTTTTAATGAATTGTTTTGTGTCATTGCTTTAAGTGTTTTTTAATGTGTGCTGTTGTATTTTAATTTATGTATTTTATGTAAAGCACTTTGGTGAATTTAGGTTCTTATAACTCGACACCATTGTAAATGAGGGTCACCCCTCAATTGGTCTCTCGAGGATAAATAAAAGTTAAATGAAAAAAAAAAAAAATAAGGTGCTATATAAATAAAAGTGACCTTGACCTTGACCTTGACCTATTAGTCAAAAGTCAAATAGATTCAATAACCTCTGGCACACTGGAGTTCTGGTTTGATTTGTTAAGGCAATTTAAACTAAGGAAAGACCAGAAAACACTTAAGATGGATAGCCTTTGACACTCAATTTAAACCAGGAGAAAATTATGCCATATTTAAAGGGGCAATGTGTAACATTTTAAGTAATTTATTAGCTAAAATCAATATCCTCATTCATAAATATGTCCTCATTGGTGTAAAATCACCTCTGCCCATAATCTGAATTATCCTCCTAAGCGGAGAATTACAAATATTAATGTTACATTTTGTCCATTGAGCGGGCAAGTCGTGGAGGAATCCATGTTTTTGGAATGTCATCAGGTGCATTGTTTAGAACTGTTCTTGTCCTTGAAGGCCACTGTAGCTTCTGTTATTATTCAAAGGGGAGGGGTTACCCAGGGAGCGCTGCATCCTAGAACTTTCTAGATTATGTCATATTACACACTGCCCCTTTAAACAATGGGCAGTAAAAGGTTTTAAGGCAGTGTGTACACTGATGGAAAAAACAAACAATTACAAACTTTCCAAAAACTAAAACTATTTTTTTTTCTTCAAAATCGGGATTTATTTAGGCATATACAATTTAGAGATTATTATAATAAAGAAATGAAGATGGAAATTTCTCAAGAAATAAACCCAGTTATTAGGAATATGATCAATGCATATAAACCTAATAGTAAAAGTGTAAAAGTAATCTCCATGTTTTATGACAGTATTATGGAATGTATACAAGCACCACTCACTCACACACTCACAGACACACACACACACACACACAGACGCAAACAAACACACACACACACCTCAACGCATACTGTCAATAAAGTATGAAAAATTACAAAAAAAGTATCTTATTTAAAAAAAAAATCGTATCCTGTCCCCTCACACACACACACACACACACACACACACACACACACACACACACACACACACTCACACACAGACACACACACACACAGACTCTCACACACACACACACACACACACACACACAAACAAACAAACACACCGACCTAAACCCATACTGTCAACATTGTATCTAAAATTAAGGTGGGGAAAAAGAATTAAATGTAGGAAATGTCATCAGATGTATGGTACGATATGTGTGAAACTCAACGTACTTCCACAAGTTCACAACAACTCAGGGTTTTCAACTGGAAAAATTTGGTGCGTTTTTTTTATTACACCTAAAATCAGTAGTAAAGCATCTTCAACACCCCAGCCATGTTGGAGACAGTGTGGCTGCTTACAGTAGAAGTATACCACACACATATTCTTTTTGGAATTGTGAAAAACTGAGGTCATTTTGGAAAGATATCCATTTAGTCTTAATTAATGTGCTTGGATATAAGATTCCTTTGTCATGCACTGTCTTGTACTTTGGTCACATTTCACTGGTTACTCTACAGAGGGACAGATACTTGGTAAAAGTTCTCCTTACAGCAGCAAGGAAAACCATAACTAGAAGCTGGTATAAGCCTGATTCACCTAAACAGCAACAATGGTTTGATGTCATCCAGGAGATAAGGACAATGGAGCGACTGACTTGTGTGTTAGGTTTGAGGTTTGATTTGTATGCTAAGAGATGGCAGAAGTGGATACTTTACTTAGACGAACTGTAAGGACACTGGCTCACAGTGTGTTTGCATTTAAGTGTAATGCAGCTACTTGAGCTGCGCTTATTTTTACATAAACTATCTTAAATCTGCCAAACTCTACCTGTAACTGTTTTAATTAGGCTATATTGTACTTTCACCCATTTCATTTCAATTGCTGCCACTCTTCACCACTATGTAAATGTTTCAATTGTTTTTCTCTCTTCACCTGTTGTTGTGTATTTGATGTATTTGCGTTGAATATTGTTCATGTATTGTTGTTTTTCCTTTGAATTTGTTTTGAACTCGACGTCATTGAAAATGAGTTGTCACCCCTCAACTGGTCTCTGGAGGATAAATAAAAGTTAAATGAAAAAAAAAAAATAAGAAAAATTTATTTCATCTTTTTGTCTACATCACGTATCCCCACAGGCTCTGTTTTTGTTCTAATTGTTTGTTCATTACTTAAACCTGCAGTGTGTAGAATTTTTGGTTTTATTTCCTAGCAGATTTTGTAGAAAGTAATTATAATATCCATAAGTACATTTAATGTAGTGCATAATAGCTGAAAAAAATGTTTTGAATTATTATTGTTTCCCTTAGAAAGGGTCTCATATATGTCCATATTTCTGCATATTTTGGACCAAGACCTAGTGCCGCCATCTTGAAAGTGTCATAGCTGGTGCATTGTTTAAAATGGGAATTGTTCTGAGTTGCCACACTCTGGGCGGTTACCCAGGGTTCTGCACTCCTGTAGAACTTTCTTGATGATGTCATATTACACACTGCACCTTTAATGTTTTGTTTTAACTGCACTTAATTAACATTTGCAAGTTTTTGTTTTTTTTAAGATTTTTTTTTTTGGCATTTTCAAGCTTTATTGGAAGAAACAGAGTTGAAATGGGGAGACAGACAGAGAGAGAGGGGGGCACACTGCAGTTGTCTACGTGTCGGATTCAAACCCGCGACCACTGCAACGGTGGCTGTCGGAGCCAATATGGTACGCGCTCTATCCACTACGCCAATCGAGCCCCAACATTTGCAAGTTGATCTAACTATGTGTAGATGTGATGTGCTGAAAACTCAATAAAAACAAAAAAAAAAAAAAAAAAAAAAAAAGTTAAAGGTGCAGTGTGTAATATGACATCATCAAGAAAGTTCTACAAAGTTCTAGAATGCAACGCTCCCTGGGTAACCCCAACCCTTTAGAATAATAACAGAAGCTACAGTGGCCTTCAAGGACAAGAACAATTCAAAATTTTAAACAATGCACTTGATGACATTCCAAAAACATGGATTCCTCCATAAGACTTGCCTGCTCAATGTAGAAAATGTAATATTAATATTTGTAATTCTCCGCTCAGGAGGATAATTCAGATTATTGGCAGAGGTGATTTACACCAATGAGGACATATTTATGAATGAGGATATTGATTTTAGCTAATACATTACTTCAAAATGTACACGCTTGTGGCCTACTTGAATTTGTAACGTTTGAAAAGCTTACAGGATTTTAACGAACTTAAATGATAATCAATTAAAAGTAGGCTCATTTAAAAAAATTCTGTGGCTGAAATGAATATAAACATCGTCATTACCTTCTAGTATTGACACTGTGAATATGTCGGCCTCTGGGGACGCCATAATAAGTCATAAAATAAACAATAATAAAACTAATCTCTGACCTCAATAAAGATATTTATTTATTTATTATTCTTTCGGACAATTCCACACAATACATACTTTTCTCTTGCAAATATTCATACATCATACTTTGTGTTGTCCGAAGGGAGACGGAAGAAGCCAAAGGCTTATCAGGTCCCACTCCCATTTTCATCAAATTCGATTCAGATACACAGTTACTGTTACAGAAAATAAAAATAAAACAAAAAACATTTTTTTATATATATATAGCTATATATATATATATATATATATATATATATATATATATATATATATATATATATATATATATATATAAATATATATATATATATATACACACATATACCCATAAATTTATTTATTTTTATTTATTTATTTTAAGAACTGGCAGTCCAATACACAGTCAATTTTAATCTAATTGCTTCAGCTTTTAAGACTCAGTTCAGCACTAAGTTCAGTTTTTCTGTGACAATGCCAAGTGTATAAAGTGTGAAGTGGCCTTGTATTTGGCCTGTTCCATTTCTTAACTGGTAGCCTAAACACTTCTGCAAAAGTATTCAAAAACAAGTCTGTCTGCTGGCCTGTATTATTCATATGACATGCAGAAGCAGCGGCTCACCTCATGATCAGACAGTTTCCTCGGCAGTTATCTCCGTTATCAGCTACGTCCGGTCTGTGCTTTGGTGTGAGAGATGTGATGGTTTTATATCGGCTTGAGGGTGTGTGTGTGTGTGTGGGTGTGTGTCTACTAAGAAAAAGGCTTGGAGGCCCCCCACCCCCACCAGCCGAGGTCACGACCCGAGAGATTTTTTTACCTTTTTAAAGTGAAATGCATGAATCTGGTGCACTTTGAGAGGTAGTATATAGCTCTGGACTACCACCATCCAGGTTGTATATAACGTATATTATATGTTATTCATAAACATTTTGTAAAAAAAAACATTCAAGAATCAAATCTCCCACACAGCAACACTCAAAGTTAATTTGCATATTGTGTTCTACACAATTCACAGTGAAAGTGCCAAAAATCAGACACAGAGATCTTACTCTACGCTCTCGCATCTTCGGTCTCTTTGCCCAGTGTGTCCACCTAAAAAGTCTACCGGCCCACCCTAATCTAACTGTCTAGAACTGGGCCTGCTTTTGAGCCAAAAGTTAAGAAAAGTGGAAACGAAGCTTAAGGCAGTCTTCAATCGCTTCTGGGGGAAATTGAAACCACAGTCAGATATCTGAACTTCAGAAAGACACTTAACGCTCCTCCTCACACTGAGCTGGGAACACACTGACTATATTTATGCCACATTTGTATGGCTGCATCTTGCAACTGTCCAGATTTCGAAACATTATTTTCTGGAGTAACCCAAAAACACAAAGCAATATGACATAATATTAAATATATAAATGTATTTTTCTGCCTTTTATTGTGGACAGTCTAAGGCTCACCTGTGCACTAATCATGATGTCAGATCAGCATCTTGATGTGGCACACCTGTGAGGTGGGATGGATTATCTCAGCAAAGCAGAAGTGCTCACTATCACACATTTAGACAGATTTGTGAACAATGTTTGAGAGAAATGGTACAATTGTGTATCTGGAATGAATTTTAGATATTTAAGTCCATCTCATGAAAAATGGGAGCAAAAACAAAAGTGTTGCGTTTATATTTTTGTTTAGAGTGTATATATATATATATATATATATATATATATATAATAGACCTAAAAATGAATGAACGTAGACATGAGTAACAATAATAGTAAAAAGATGGTAAATAAATACAGTAGAAATACAAAAGTGTGCTTTTACACATATGCACTTTTGTATGTTTATTAACTTCACATTCATTCACCATTTTGTAAGTGCACATAACAACACTGTATATACAGAGGCAGGCAGTTTCAGTAGATACTTTGCCCAAGGTCAGGGGAGAACTATTTGTGTGGGATGTGCCAGCACATGACAACCGGCCTAGCAACGACCCCGCACCCTCCCTTCACCTCTCTTATGAGCAGGGTAGTGTAAACCATGAAATGTATCTTATGAAGACCAGCAAGAAGAAGACGTCATCGGGAAGCCAAGCCTAACATCTACGGCCAGCCTCTAACACATAGTCAACCAATCAGAAAAAATGTATTTGTTTCCATTTAACACTATGTCCCACCATTTTGTCTTCAGTCTTACTGGGGACGCTTCTTGAGAACCAGTAAGCTCCATGTAGGCCGACATGTTTCTGCTCACTCAATTTAGATAATAAACCTTTAAGCTTTGATATAAATCTTCTACTTTGGTTTTCCGTCTTCAACTCTGGTTAAAAGAACATGAAATATTTTTCCTAACAAGTGCTGCAAAGAAAGCAAGGCATTTACAATATCAACTAAATAGAAAGGCATTTTTAAAAAGGCATCTGTATGTGTTCCCGTCCGCTTTACAGCTGTAATAATCAACGCAATTTAAAGCTACACTAAAGGTGAAGTAAGCAATTTTTTTGTTAATATTTAATTTATTTCATTTTCATTTAACTTTTATTTATCCTCGAGAGACCAGTTGAGGGCTGACCCTCATTTACAACGACGTCGAGATCAAAACAAATTCAAAGGAAAAACAACAATACATAAACAATATTCAATGCAAATACATCAAATACACAACAACAGGTGAAGAGAAAAAACTATTGAAACATTTACATAGTGGTGAAGAGTGGCAGCAATTAAAATGAAATGAAATGGGTGAAAGTACAATATAGCCTAATTAAAACAGTTACAGGTAGAGTTTGGCAGATTTAAGATAGTTTGTTTAAATTGGTTAAAGGATATGAAGGTATTTAGTTTAATTTGTTGCTGTAAGTTGTTCCAGGAGTCGGGGGCACTGAAGCTTAAAAAGCTGTCTTTCCCAGCTCAGACCGGGTTGCACATAAAGCATTAGCATGTCAGTGGAGCGGGTCTGATAAAGCCCATCTGAAATGTGCAGCATTTCTGTTAAATAACGAGGAAGCTTCCCGGTCAAGGCTTTGTAAATAAAAGCGTGCCAATGTGCATCACGTCTCTTAAGGGAGTGACCACCCAACCTTTTCATATAAAACACAATGGTGTGTGTCATAAGCATCTCATGTGATGAACCTAAAGCAGAGTGAAAAACAGAGTCCAGGAGTTTAAGACATGAATATGATGCATGCCGTAGACCACATCACCGTAATCAAGGACAGACATGAAAACTGCCTCAGTAATCCTTTTCCTACTAAATAAAGGGAAGGTGGTTTTGATTCTATAAAAATAGCAATTTTTTTGTCGTAGTCGACAAACAAGATTATTTATATGGAAATTAAAAGTGAGTTTATCATCTCACCAGATGCCGAGATATTTGTACTCGTGACTCTTTCAATTAAAAAATCCATTCTTTGTAAAAATAGTAAAATCATTAAAAGTTGTAGTTCTTGCTCTGGAGAAACACATATATTTGGTTTTGTCTGGGAAGCTAAGAACCAGCCTGAGGTCCACTAGACAGTCCTGCAGGGTGTTAAAAGAGCTTTGTAGGTTCTGAATGTTAAATTGCTCTTTATTCATACAGTGTGCGCGTTTCATTAAGCCGATCTCTAAATCACCCGCTGTGCATGTAATCCGCAAAATAAACTTTTTTGTGAACCCACTACGCCACAGATGGGTGAATGTTTATGTGCCTACAATGAGTGGAGCATCTAAAAATCCTTCCCAATGTCTGTTTTGATTGCTTTTATCATGTTTTATCACACTTACTTATCTGAGATGATGCTAGATAACCTCTCATGCTATGCTTGAAGACCGTGCAGTGCATTAATGTGTGGACGTGGGCACGAGGGCGGGGACTGCTAGCTGCAGTCAGTGACAGGAAGTTAGCTTAACTGACCATTCCACTTACTGAAGCTTCTTTTAATTAAAACGTCTAGTATAGGCTACTGTAGTTCAATCATTTTTTTTTTTTTTTTTTAACCTTTATTTATACAGGTAAATCCCATTGAGACCGAAGACTCTTTTGCAAGGGAGACCTGTTCCCATTCCCACGTTACCATTCACACACACATTCATACACCGATAGCAGACTAACTATCGACATTCACACGAGGCAAGGTGGGTGAAGTGTCTTGCCCAAGGACACAACAACTGTGACACAGGTGGCAGGGCGGGGATCGAACCTCCAACCCTTTGATCATCAGCCGACCCGCTCTACCACCTGAGCCACAGTCGCCCCTATCATGAGAGAACGAACAATTCATTTATTGAATGTGCTGGAGATATTTAAAGAGTCTTTGGCGATTAGACCCCATCGCAAAATCATCTGAAGGGGGCAGCGAAATCCTGGGCTGAGCAGAATACCCCCCCCCCCCCCCACACACACACACACACACACACAACACACACACACACACACACAAACAACAAGGCAGATTTTTTTTTATATATATTTTTTATTTCAGAGGTTTTTTTTCATTTACCCCCAAATATTCTTTTTAATAATGAGAACATGCATAGAAATACAGCTGCTCTTTAACAGCAAAACAAAAAACTTGCACACTGTCACAATCGCGTTCCTATGTACATACATGAGAGGTGGTTCCTTCAAAAACCACACAGACTCTAAGAAAGACACTAAAGTTTGACCTTTTACCAGTAGGGGAATAGACAAACATTTTTTTAATTAAAACTCAATGCATTTTTCACCTGATTTGACAACGTAGAAGCCGCCCACTTTGGTTGTTCTTATTGCTTCATAAATATATTAATACAGTGATTCTGATTTTGCATATTTGTTCCACATTGTTTATAAAAATCTGATTAATTTTAAGATTAAAACTTTTTAAAAAAAGCTTTAAAATTGATTGTCAAGATTTGGACATTTTCATCCAAAGGTCAGATTGTTTAAAGGTGCTCCAAGGAACTTTCAGTTTGTGTTCATTCTAGCGCCCCCTTGGACAAAAGCGGTAGTGTTGTTACCACGCCAGCTGTTGTTCCTGGGTGAGCGTATACCCATGACAAAGGCATTATGAAAAACTATATAAAAATAGCATTCTCTGCACTGATGGTCTCGTTTGCTGTTACATGTAATCCATGATCATCAGAGGAACAATGAGACTGTTTCAGAAATATTTAAAAGTTCCTCATAGCTACTTTAAATGTATTCAGCAGATGGGGTGGCACTTTAATAGCCGGGCCTGAAAATAAAAACACGTGAAAAAATGGGCAAAACAACTAAGGTTATTATTGCACCGTAATCCCAAAAAATTGCATATTTCAGTAAAAGTATTAGAGGGCAGTGATGCCACAGTTCATGCACAAAATGAAACCGCTAACAAAATATACAGAGAAATGAAGAACAACTCAAATGGTGAAGCCAGTGTAAAATACCTATAACAATAAATCCTGCAAAAGAAAATAGATCCTCAGTGTGTGTGTGTGTGTGAGAGAGAGGCGCTCTCATACACACACACACACACACACACACACACACACACACAAACAAACCCTGGCCGCACACACACTAACACACAATTGTTCATCCCATTTTTTAAAACATTGATTGTCATCTTTTAAGGGGAACGTTTCAACTTAAAAAAATATCCAGAAGTTAAGCAAAAAAAAAAAAACAGCTTAAAGTTAAATATATATATTAAAAAAATAAACATTAAAGTGTGGTCCACTTTTTTGGTTACTAACATGAAATGTAATTTTTCTTGGACCGTGCACTAAAAGAAAAGTTTCTCTCTCTACATTTGGGATCGGTTACTGAAGGCTTCGCACAAACTGTGGAGCAGCTCGACTTTTTCAGTCTGTAGCGTCACGTGTGCTTGTTTTTATATTAACACTGTTTTAAGCTAAGACCCAGAAGGTTCCCCGCACATTTTAATATGCTTTAAAAAGGTGCTCAGAGGAACTTTCAGTTTTTGTTAATTCTTGCACCCCCTTTGGACAAAAGCGGTAGTGTTTTTACTACGCCAGCTGTTGTTCCTGGGTGAGCGTATACCCATGACAAAGGCATTAAGAAAAACTATATAAAAACAGCATTCTTTGCACTGATGGTCTCTGTTTCAGAAATATTTCAACGTTCCTTGTAGAGACTTTCAACCAGAACTATTCTGGAGTTTGACGACACTGTCTTTTGCAAAGCTAAACATTTTATTTAATTTTATGAGTAAACGCAGGAGAACATAATCCACCACCTACTAGACCAAACCGACAAATGCTTTATCGATATCTTAACAGTATTTTTCCATATTTTATCAGTAGTAGTTTATGGCGATTCTTAAGAAAAACTAAAACATCTACTGTACATTCTCTGCAGAGGAGTATGGCTTCGTTTCCACTAGCTGCTGCCCAAACCACATGCAACTAAAATGATCTCAAATCTCAAGACAGGCCCTAGCTTTAGTTTGGTTAAAACCTCTTTTTCTGCTGGCATCAAGGGGGACCTTGTTTACTTGAATCACACTGAAGTTGGCTTCTGATGCACAGGCTAAAGCTGTAGTGCGTAACTTTTTCATATTAATGAATGTCGGTTCAATTCAAGCCATCGCCGAAACTAGTTAACATGAAGTTGATTAAGCCTATTATCAGGTCTACAAAACTCTCTCTGTATTTCTCAGTATGGCAGCGTTTACGAACTGGTGTCCCCCACCCCACCCTCCCCGACACTGGTGCAGGAGCTCAGAAAAATCCCCAAGAAGAGCCCAAGAAATGTTTCAGTTGTTGATTCTACTGCTAAGAAAAAATGACGTCGACATTGCAATTCCTCATAATTCCTCATGGGGGGGTGACAAAAGATACGCACTACAGCTTTAACACAGATTTTGTTTGTAGATTGAGTGAATCAGAAGCAAACTTCAGGCGATCTCTGGTTTCATAAATGAGAAAATACTTTTAGTTAATCGCACTTACACAGAAACACACATACATGCAATCATTCACTTTCGTATAACTTCTCTATCAGCCAGCAGAAAAAGTCCAGCAACACTCAGACCAGACCTCACTCAACTCAAAATTTATCGCATTTTTCTTTTCTCAAAACTAGAGTTGACCGCATGGCTGTGTTGTAAAAGCCCTACTAACGTCCTCCCTCCTACATACTCAACATGTATATACTCCATACTAAAGCCCTACTAACGCCTCCTCCTACATACTCAACATACAGTATCTCACAAAGTGAAGTACACCTCACATTTCTCTTCAAATATTTCATTATATTTTTCCACAACACTGAATAAATGACACTTGATACAATGCAAGTCAGTGTACAGCTTGTATAACAGTAAAAATTTACTGTCCCCTCAAAATAACTCGACACACAGCCATTAATGTCTAAACTGCTGGCAACAAAGTGAGTACACCCTTAAGAAAAATGTCCAAATTGGGCCCAAAGTGTCAATATTTTGTTTTGCCATCATTATTTTCCAGCACTACCTTAACCCTCTTGGGCATGTAGTTCACTAGAGCTTCACAGGTTGCAACTGGAACCCTCTTCTACCCATTCATGACGACATCAAGGAGCTTGTGGATATTAGAGTCCTTGCGCTCCTCCATCTCCCGTTTTAGGATGCCCCAAAGATGCTCAATAGGGGTTTAAGACTGGAGACATGCTTGGCCAGTCCATAACCTTTTACCCTCAGCTTCCTTTAGCAAGCCAGTGGTCGTTCGGGAGGGGTGTTTGGGGTCGTTATCATGTTGCAGTACTGCCCTGTGGCCCAGTTTATGAAGGGAGGGGATCATGCTCTGCTTCAGTATGTCACAGTACATAGCTAGAATTCACGAACTGTAGATCCCCAGTGCTGGCAGCACTCATGCAGCCCCAGACCATGACACTCCAACCGCCATGTTGACTCAAAAGATGCCTGAAATTTTTACTCTGCCCAAAGCTGTTGCCCATGCACTCTTTAACACCATTCTGAACCAAATGATATAGTTTTATCTGATTGGGACCAGGACATGGTTGCAGTAATCCATGTCCGTAGTCTGTTTGTCTTCAGCAAACTTTTGTGGGTTTCTTGTGGCATCATCTTTAGAATAGGCTTCCTTCTGGTTTGACAGCCATGCAGACCAGTATGATGCAGAGTGCGGCGTATGGTCTGAGCACTGACAGGCTGACCCCCCACCCCTTCAGCAATGCTGGCAGCACTCATACGTCTATTTTCCAAAGCCAACGCTGAGCACTTGCACTCAACCTTCGTAAACCGGGCCGCAGGGCAGTATTGCAACATGATAACGACCCCAAACACACCTCCAAGACCCACCAGTGGCTTGCTAAAAAGCTGAGGGTAAAGGTTATGGACTGGCCAAGCATGTCTCCAGACCTAAACCCTATTGAGCATCTTTGGGGCTTCTTAAAACGGAAGGTGGAGGAGCGCAAGGTCTTTAATATCCACCAGCTCTGTGATGCAGTCATAAATGGGTGGAAGAGGGTTCCAGTTGCAACCCAGAAGCTCTAGTGAACTCCATGCCCAAGAGGGGTAAGGCAGTGCTGGAAAATAATGGTGGCCACACAAAATATTTACACTTTGGGCCCAATTTTTAATTTTTTTAAGGGGTGTACTACCTTTGTTGCCAGCAGTTTAGACATTAATGGCTGTGTGTCGAGTTATTTTTGAGGGACAGTAAATTTACACTGTTATACAAGCTGTACACTGTCTACTTTACATTGTATCAAAGTGTCATTTCTTCAGTGTTGTCCCATGGAAAGATATAAAGAAAAATGTGAAGAAATGTGAGGGGTGTACTCACTTTTGTGAGATACTGTATATACTACATACTAAAAGCCCTACTAACGTCCTCCCTCCTTCATACTCAACATGTACACATACTGTCTATCAAACTAATCCATTGTGGCGCGAGGTCTGGCCGGAACGTTTACGCTGAAGTATACAGAAGCAAAAAAGAATAAAAAAAAAACTTTTGTGTCGTTTGAAAAGACGCAATGCATTGTGGGGGCGCTTGAGTTGGAAAAGTGACCTATCGATCCATACTCAAAAAATCTTCCCGGAAGTAAGTACTCATCCGGGCATTTCTCGCCTACACAAACTCGCATACACAACCACAACATACTCAAATTGACGTCAAAATTAGTATGAGTAGGACATTAGTATGGCTTTTAGTATGAGTAGGACGTTAGTAGGGCTTTTAGAACACAGCCCATGTATGGCCGTTGCACTACATGTAGGCAACCTTAGGGGCGCTGGTGTGGAGCCCGTACCGGTACAGACACAGCAGAGGAAGATGAAGCCTTTGGCCTCACGACACCCAACCAGGAGAGAAGGACAGTTCACAGAAACCTCCGGGGCTTTCAACTGCAACACACACAAAAAAAAAATAATAATAATTGTATTAAGTTTATTAATTTATATTTAGTTAAAGGAATACTTCACCCATACGGAACCGGCGTTCTATCATAATAAAATCGCTATTATAATATAATGAATGAGGTTTTTCTTCCCTCAGTCTTCCCTCAGTCTTCCCTTGGCCCAGCTGTCCTGTTAATCCTAGGCTAGGATCCTGTTTCTCAGGCTAGGATGAACCGATTTCTAAAATGTTTGCACATTTATACTTCATAGGATCTCAGAGTTCAACACACCTTCATATTTCCAACAGTGAAGTAGGCCTTTAAATGTTAAGCTCAAACTGTAATTATACACTCAAAGATGTAATTAACCCTCTCGTGCACAGTGGTCTCTGCAGTACAGAACAGTATTAGGGCTAAGGGTGAGGAAAAAATATTAGTAGGATGTTTTTCTTTTCATTATGCACTTCAAGAAAAAAAGTCGAAAAAAAGGTCTAAATTGATTAATTAAAGGTGCTACGAGGAACTTTCAGTGTGTGTTAATTCTAGCGCCCCCCTTTGGACAAAAGCGGTAGTGTTTTTACCACGCCAGCTGTTGTTCCTGGGTGAGCGTATACCCATGACAAAGGCATTAAGAAAAAACTATATAAAAACAGCATTCTTTGCACTGATGGTCTCGTTTGCTGAGACATGTCTTTTATGATCATCGGAGGAAAAATTAGACTGTTTCAGAAATATTTCAAAGTTCCTCGTAGCTACTTTAATTCATCAAAAATCAAGCACTAAACAGAGCACAGCAAAGCCAGGTGGATAGGAGGTGTTATGGTTAGGGTTTGGGAGGGGGGGTGGTGGTGTTATGGTTAGGGTTTGGGAGTGTGTGGGGGGGGGGGGGTTTACCTTTACCAGGGTGCGAGGAAGAGGAAACAGAGGAGGAAGGAGAGTGGAGGGAGGAAATCCTGAGCTCGTTTTCCTGAGACATTTCAGGGAAAGACACAGCGGACAGAATGAGATGATATTTTTGATTTAAATAAATAAATAATTGAAGATTATTTTTTGGCATTGTTGCGTCTTTATTAGACAGGTTGGGTCTTTTTTTTTTAAGATATTTTTTAATTATTTTGGAGGTTAAAATGTATGAATGATTAGGGGGCGCGATCTCTTGAGTGACAGCTATCGGCCCCTTGTCCCTCACTTCGCCTCGGAGGTATACGTCAGCTAGATGGGCGTATCTCCCTCCCCCTGACGTCACATTGATGCCCTTTTTCGGCAAGAGGAGTGAGGCGGAGTAAAAATCTCAGAAGATGGCGACGCGCATAAGCCAGGAGAATGGGATGCAGTAGGAATAACTGAGGTCAGCCCGGATGCTACATCCATTGTATATACTATCTATGGTGCAAACACACAGCACTCGCCGCTAGTGGCGGTTGGCCGCGAGAAACTGTTTTGCTTAGTGACTCATGAACTGACCTGGAGGTTTGTCTTTGCTTTGCTCAACACGTCGCGCGTCCTCGACACTGTCAACCAACACAAAACATCAGCTGATTAATCATAAGTACAGTAAACACACACACACACACACACACAAAAAGACAGCCACGCACAGACGCACACACACACACACTGACGCACACACACACACACATCCAAACTCTCATACACACACACACACACACTGACGTAGACAGACGCACACACACACACACACACTGACGCACACACACACACATCCAAACTCTCACACACACACACACACACACACACACTGACGCAGACAGACGCACACACACATGCACACACACACACACACACACACACACACACACACACACATGCACACACACACACACACACACACACACACACACACACAATGCACACACACACATACACACACACACACACACACATACACACAGATAGACTCACGTTGGTTGACTATAAAGTGTTCCATGCTTTCTTTGGTGCGGTCGGAGCTCTTCACTCTCTCCATGGCAACCTGAAGCGCCTCGTCACGATCGGACAGTTTGAGACGCAGAGAAACGACCTCCTCCCTCAGAGCCTGGTCCTACACACACACACACACACACACACACACACACACACACACACACACACACACACACACACACATACACACACACACCACACCACACACACAAACACACACACACACAAATGCTCTTTAAATTGCATAAAAAGTTAAAAAAAAAAGTTTCAAATGCATTTTCATTTTGCTTTTTTTGGTCTAAAAACAACTGATATACTAAGTGTATCTTTCTATCTATCTATCTCTATCTCTCTCTCTCCCTCCATCCCTCCCTCCCTCCATCTCTCTCTCTCTCCCTCTATCTATCTATCCGTCCGTCCGTCCGTCCGTCCCTCCCTCCCTCCCTCCCTCCCTCCCTCCCTCCCTCTCTTCTCTCTCTCTCTCTCTATCCATCTATCATTATATTACCTTGCTGTCCAGTCCGTTTGGCAGCTTCGCTCTCCAGAACATGTGCAGCAGTGAGTCCGCCTCCTGTAGAACCTCACGCAGGGTTTTAGTTTCTGACATGAGCTTCCTCACATTAGCACCGTAGTCTGGGGACTGGGACGGACACACACACACACACACACACACACGCACACGCAAAGGTTTATTTAAAGATTATTTATACACAAATCATCTAATCTGTATAATTTGCAGAGACAAACTCGATTACATTTTTAGAATTCATGACGCCCCAATATCTAACTTTTTTTTTTAATTTTAAAATTGCTTTGGACATTAATACATCAACTTGATTTATCACAAATGAAAAATTGTTAAAGGGACACTGTGTAACATTTTAAGTAATTCATTAGCTAAAATCAATATCTTCATTCATAAATATGTCCTCATTGGTGTAAAATCACCTCTGCCAATAATCTGAATTATCCTCCTGAGCAGAGAATTACAAATATTAATATTACATTTTGTACATTGAGCAGGTAAGTCTTATGGAGGAATCCATGTTTTTGGAATGTCATCAGGTGCATTGTTTAAAATATAGAATTGTTCTTGTCCTTGAAGGCCACTGTAGCTTCTGTTATTATTCTAAAGGGGAGGGGTTACCCAGGGAGTGTTGCATTCTAGAACTTTCTAGAACTTTCTTGATGATGTCATATTACACACTGCACCTTTAAGGCATTTCTAGCCACGGAAGTAAAACAAGTAGGAAAAGTGTGTTTGCACTGCACTGCAGCCTCTACAAGCTGCTGGTTTTGGGGCGCCCATGGTGTAGTGCTTTTCTTGCTCACTCACCTGATGAACGCTGAACTGGTAGCTGTAGTCCTTGGTGGTGGTAGTCAGGGTAACCAGAGCGGCGGCCATCTTGCCCAGCAGAGCCCCTCCCTCTCTGATCTGCTGCTGTAGCGCTCTGAAGTCATCAACGTGACCCACAGCATGGCGGCCATGACGGTCTGAGAACGAGCCGTCTGGGCAGGAACCCTCCAACACCGAGTCTGCAGGGAATAAAAATGTTAAAGGGACACTGTGTAACATTTTAAGTAATTCATAAGCTAAGATCAATATCCTCATTCATAAACATGTCCTCATTGGTGTAAAATCACCTCTGCCAATAATCTGAATTATCCTCCTGAGCGGAGAATATCAAATATTAATATTACATTTTGTACATTGAGCGGGCAGGTCTTATGGAGGCATCCATGTTGGTTGGAATGTCATCAGGTGCATTGTTTAAA
>CM049403.1:34150000-34152500 GCA_026929865.2 Hyperoplus lanceolatus | reverse complement strand
TTAAAAATCACGTCAAATCCGTCTCAAGCCTCGTGCGTAAGTCAGTAGGCATCAAGTTAAGAACAAGATATTATATAAGGAAGAATGTTTGTTAAAAATCTTGGCAAGGGGGAGAGGGAGAGGGAAAGAGTCTGATGAGAGCAGTTACACAGTGCAGACTCGACCGTGGTTGTAATCCGTTTAGGTACAGCTCTGGAAAAAATGAAGAGACCAGTCTGGATTTTTCTTCAATCTTCATCTCTACATTACTTCATGGAAAATGCTCTTTAATGACAATTTTTTTGGGGGAATTTGGTAGAAATGTTGTCAGTAGTTTGTATTATAAAACCAAAATGTTCATTCTACTCAAACATATGCCTATAAATAGTAAAACGAGAGACACTGAACATTTGTAGTGGTCTCTTTATTTTTTCCAGAGCTGTATATATTTCTATGTAGCAAACACAGTGGATTATTCTGCCTTCCTTTCATTAAAGCTGGGGTACATGATTTCTGATTGGTCAAAATTAACATGAGCTGTACACTTTGACCAATCAGAGCGAGGCTCCGATTCTCTGTTCTTATTGGCTGTTGGGACTGTCCATTCACTTTGGCACGACTTTGTTGGTGTAGAGCGTGTCAGGGAGGGACCATAGGGGAGGGACCAAAGAGAACAAGTGGAGCGGTTGAGGTATTTGGATTTGAATCTCTATCCCAACTGCTATTTTCTCCCCAAATCCTCCACCCCAGCTTTAATTCACTAAAACATCAGTGAAGAGAGCCGCAGTCTTGCCTATCAGGGGGCGTTACACAAGTGTTCAGAATTTGTAGAAAAAGATATATAACTCTGGCGCCCCCCAGTGTTAGCACCATACATAGACTGCACCTTCTCAGAATTATCTCCAAGGTGCTTCCGCTACATGCATCTGTCATAAGTGCGCTTGTGTGTGTGTGTCTCTGTGTTTGTGTCTCTGTGTTTCTGTGTATGTGTGTGTGTGTGTGTGCCCCTGTGTGTGTGTGTGTGTGGTCTCTGAGTGTGTATCTGTCTGTCTGTAATGTTAATAAACTGTCTGTCTGTAATGTTAATAAACTTCAAAATCACTCCACAAACCCTCATGCTTATAATACAAACAGTCGAAACCAAAACAAAACGCGCTGTCATTGTTATACTGTTTCCTGGAACTTTTAATGCGTTAGACTGGGGTATCTTAACATGCTGCCAAAAAGTTGGGTGTGAGTGTGTGTGTGTGTGTGTGTGTGTGTGTGTGTGTGTGTGTGTGTGTGTGTGTGTGTGTGTGTGTGTGTGTGTGTGTGTGTGTGTGTGTGTGTGTCTGTCTGTCTGTATATAAATGTTAATAAACTTTAATAAATCCAAACAAAACGCACTGTTGTCGCTGTGAGCCAGCTGTCTCTGTAACATCTGGAGTTCTTGATGTACGTCTGCCAGGGAAAAGCCCGGCCCCCCGTCACCGTGGTAACTGGGTTGCCGGGGGATGGGGGGGTAGATGGAGGAGAGGGGATGAGGGGGGGAGGGAGGAAGGACAAGGCTGGAGCTGAGAGGAAGAGAAAGAAAGAAAGAAAGAAAGAAAGAAAGAAAGAAAGAAAGAAAGAAAGAAAGAAAGAAAGAAAGAAAGAAAAAAAATTATAAATAATGGAAAAGAGTTGGATGAGGAGTGAAAGAGTGAGAGAGAGAGAGAGAGACAGAGAGAGGGAGGGGGAGAATGAGAGACAGAGAGAGAAAGAGGGAGAGAGAGAGGGAGGAAGAGAGAGAGAGAGAGAGAGAGAGAGAGAGGGAGGAAGAGGAAGAGAGAGAGAGAGAGAGAGAGAGAGAGAGTGAGGAGGTATGAGGTCAATGGAAGAGATTTTGGGCCACAGGAGGGGAGAAATATAAAAGAACTTTTTTTTCATAATGGAATTCAATCAAAAATAAATAGAGTTTCCACATCACAGTTGTCCGTCTCATACACACACACACACTCTCTCTCTCTCACACACACACACACACACTCTCTCTTACACACACACACACTCTCTCACACACACACACACACACACACACACACACACACACACACACACACACACACTCTCTTACACACACACACACACACACACACACACACACTCACACACACACACACACACACACACACACTCTCTCTTACACACACACACACACACACTCTCTCTCTCACACACACACACACACACTCTCTCTTACACACACACACACTCTCTCTCTCACACACACACACACACACACACACACACACACTCACACTCTCTTACACACACACACACACACACACTCTCTCTCTCTCTCTTACACACACACACACACACTCTCTCTCTCTCTCTCACACACACACACACACACACACACACACACACACACACACACACACACACACACTCTCTCTTACACACACACACACACTCTCTCTCTCACACACACACACACACACACACACACACTCTCTTACACACACACTCTCTCTACACACACACACACACACACACA
>CM049403.1:34140000-34142500 GCA_026929865.2 Hyperoplus lanceolatus | reverse complement strand
TATATAGACTATATGTATGTGTATATATATATATATATATATATATATATATATACACACACACAAACTTTAAATGCATTTATACACATTAGATTGTTATAAGGATTGATTATAAATCTCTAAGAAAAAGGATATAAACTCTGCTGAAAGCCATATACAGCTCAGGAAAAAAACAAGCGACCAGTCTGGATTTTTCTTAAATCTCTATCTATCTATCTATCTATCTATCTATCTATCTATCTATCTATCTATCTATCTATCTATCTATCTATCTATCTATCTATCTATCTATCTATCTATCTATCTATCTATCTATCTATCTATCTATCTATCTTAATGGAAATGCTCTTAATGACAATATTTTTGGGGAGGAATTTGGTAGAAACATTGTCAGTAGTTTATATTATAAAACCAACATGTTCATTCTACTCAAACATATGCCTATAACTAGAGACACTGAATATGTGGAGTGGTCCTTTCATTTTGTCGAGAGCTGTGTGTGTGTGTGTGTGTGTGTGTGTGTGTGTGTGTGTGTGTGTGTGTGTGTGTGTGTGTGTGTGTGTGTGTGTGTGTGTATATATATATATATATATATATATATATATATATATATATATATATTTATATATGTATACTCTATAGTTAAATTCTTTGAAAATGTTTCCTTATATTGTTGATAAAAACTTTTATCTGAGTGGAATAATGTTTCATTCAAAGCAAAAGTGATGGTTGTTATTTCTTAGTTGTAGAAACAGCGTGGACTCAAACAAACGTGTGATTTTGAAGGGAAAACAGAGGAAACGTGGAAATGTTGGAAATGAACATTTTGCAGATACATTCTTTAAAAAACAATCATAACTTTGTTGATAAAAAAGGTCAAATGGGTGGAATTCTGTTCATTTCAGAGCGAAAGTACAAAAGAGTTATTTGTCTAAATGATGGTTGTTATTTCTCAGTTGCTGTGTTGATAGAAACTGTAAAATGGGTGGAATCCTGCTCATTTCAGAGCAAACATATATAAAGGAAAATGATTTATATACTAAAAAAGACAAAAAAAAGGGTGATTTTTATAAATATAATGAATGATGGTGGTTATTTCTCGGTCCTAATGGCCACTTGCTTGTCTGTCCATCTGCATGTTCCAACCAATGCACAAAGGGACAGTCCATAATGCTCCCTCACATCTGGTCCACCATCTGTGATGCACATTATGTTGTTAGATTACTGCAGGCCTCTCTCTATCCCTCTCTCTTTCTCTACTTCTTTCTCACTCTATCTCTCTCTTTCTCTCTGTCTCTCTGTTTCCCTCTCTCTCTCTCCTTCTCTGTCTGTCTGTCCGCCTGTCTGTCTGTCTCTCTTTCTCTCTATTCCTCTCTGTTTCCCTCTCTCTCTCCCTCTTCATCTCTCCTTCTCTGTCTGTCTGTGTGTCTGTCTGTCTGTCTCTCTCTTTCTCTCTATTCCTCTCTGTCTCTCTGCCTCTCTGTTTCCCTCTCTCTCCCTCTCCCTCTCTCCTTCTCTGTCTGTCTGTGTGTCTGTCTCTCTCTCTCTCTCACTCTTTCTCTCTCTATGTCTGTCTATCTATTCCTCTCTGTCTCCCTCTCTCTCTTTCATCTTTCTCTCTGTCTCCCTCTCTTTGTCTCCCTGTCTTTGTCTCTCTCTCTCCCTCTCCCTCTCTGTTTCTCTTTCTCTTTGTCTCTCTCTCCCTCCCTAGTCGGTGCAAATGTTATCTTCTCCTTTATGGATGCATAGATAGATAGATAGATAGATAGATAGATAGATAGATAGATAGATAGATAGATAGATAGATAGATAGATAGATAGATAGATAGATAGATAGATAGATAGATAGATAGATAGATAGATAGATAGATAGATAGATAGATAGATAGATAGATAGATAGATAGTGTTGCCTAATCACTGCCCTGGCCTGTAGTGATGTAACCTTGTCAGATGGACTTTGGGCCTTAGTAATGCTTTGATGATGTCACAACAGTTTCCATGACTTAACAAGTAGCTGAAGGATGTGTGTGTGTGTGTGTGTGTGTGTGTGTGTGTGTGTGTGTCTGTGTGTGTCTTCCAGTGTGTGTGTGTGTGTGTGTGTGTGTGTGTGTGTGTGTGTGTGTGTGTAAAACTGCATGCAGAGACCAGCAGCACGATATGAGATTGGGCACAAAATATTAAATGAGGCGTGTGGCACGGAAGGACCAAAATATCCTCAGATCACCCCACCAGTTGTTTTTTTTAAACATTTTTTTGGGGCATTTCGGCTTTATAAGCAGTGGGGGGCGCTAGAATGAACACAAACTCTAGAGAAAGTTCCTCGGAGCACCTTTAAATGTTCGTTCGGTGTAAGCGTTAATACCAGTATTGTCACGTCAAGTATATAACTCTTTATCTGTCTCTCTCTTTCTCCCTCTCTCCCTCTTTCTCTCTCTGTTTGTCTCTCTTTCTCCCTTTCTCTCTCTCTCTCTCTCTCTCTCTCTCCCTCCCTCTCCACCT
>CM049403.1:34125000-34135000 GCA_026929865.2 Hyperoplus lanceolatus | reverse complement strand
TAACAATATATTGTGCTGTTATGTTTGACAAGGCAACTTGTATGTGGAATATCGCAATATATCGTGATATATCAAGATACGCAATATATCGTGATATATCGTATCGTGACCAGTGTATCATGATACGTATCGTATCGCGAAGTCCTTTACGATACCCAGCCCTACTTTTAACGGACATCACCAAATCTCTTCTAGTTAACACAGTCACACATGGGGTGAGAGTGTGTGTGTGTGTGTGTGAGAATGTGTGTGTGTGTGTGTGTGCGTGTGTGTGTGCGTGCATGCCTGTCTGTCTGTCTGTCTGTCTGCCTGCCTGTCTGTCTGTCTGTCTGTCTGTCTGTCTGTGTCACATGGCAAAGTGCACAACATGTTCCATAACGGCCTCCTGTCTGTTAATCCCTCTGAGTTTATATAAACACATCTGTGAACGACACCGACAGGCTGATTAACACTGGAATCACTGATCTGTGTGTGTGTGTGTGTGTGTGTGCGTGTGTGTTTGTCTGTCTGTCCATCTGTCTGTTTGTCCGCCCGTCTGTCTATATGTCTCTCTCTCTTTCTCTCCCTCCCTCCCTCCCTCTTCTCTCTCTCTCTCCCTCTCTATCTCACTCTCTCTCCCTCCCTCCCTCCCTCTCTCGCTCCCTCTCTCCCCCTCCCTCTCTCTCTCCCCCTCCCTCCCTCCCTCCCTCTCCCCCTCTCTCCCCGTCCCTCTCCCCCTCCCTCCCTCTCTCTCTTACCCGGGCCATGTTGCAGCCTTGCCCTCTTCAGAGACAGTCTTCTTGCCTCCCTGTCGGAGCTGATCCTCCAGTTTGTCCACGCGTGAAGCCAGCTCTCGCATGCCTTTGTCGGGGTGCAGAGGTGACGTTACACCCCCTCCTCCGTCCAAACCCTGGTGCCTCGGTGATGCTAGGTTAGCGCCGTCGCTAGACTGCCAGCCCTCATCGTCCTCCGATGCACCCATAGACCAGTTCACTTTCCTGGGTGGAAGAAAGTGAGTAAGTGGGTTAGGAAGTTTTTTTTTTCAAAAACGTAGGTTACAAAGATAGGTCGTGGGATAGATAAATAGGTCTTGTGGTGTAGTGGTTAGAACAAATAGAGTTCTCCTGAAAAGGATTGTTGTTGTTTACAGCAGCAGGGCCCACAGTTTGGTTTACAAACATATTCTAGTCTTGGTTCCAAGTGCCTCAAGATATTTGATAAATAATCAAATTAAGATAAAATATGTTTTGTAAACTAACTGCAGGCTCTTCAAATGTAGAACAAATCCCCCTCTTTGAAACGGCATAGTGCACCTTTAAAAAAAATATATAATAATAACTCTTTACCTCGGTGTGGAGTCACTGGAGGTGGAGAGGGAGCGTAGCCGGCTCTGTAGCCCACGGATCACAGCCTGAGATCGGGAGAGCTGCGAGCGAAGGTCCTCCACTAGCCTCTGGAGACTTGAGGCCTCAGAGCTAGCTGTGCTAACGGGTTTACTGAGTGTGCTAGTGCTAGTACCAGTGGTGTGTGTGTTTGAGTGTGTGTTTGTAGAGTGTGTGTTTGCGTGTGTGTTTGCGTGTGTGTTTGTGTGTGTGTTTGAGTGTGTGTTTGCGTGTGTGTTTGCGTGTGTGTTTGAGTGTGTGTTTGCGTGTGTGTTTGAGTGTGTGGTGTGTGTGTTTGCAGGCCACCATTGGGAACCACAGTCCAGAGATGTCAGCATTTCCAGGTCGTCAAATTCTGAAAGGGATAGGTACAGATACACACACACACACACACACACACACACACACACACACACACACACACACACACACACACACACAGGTGAAACTCAAAAAATTTGAATATTGCAGCTTGAGTAAATTTTTTTCAGTAATTCAACTTAAAAGGTGACACTACTATATTATATCGACTCATCACATGCAAAGTGAGATATTTCAAGCCTTCATTTGTTATAATGTTGATTATTATGGCTTACGATTTATGAAAACCCTATATTCAAAATCTCAGAAAATTTGAATATTACATGAAATCAATAAAAAGGGATTTTAAATACAGAAATGTCGGCCCTCTATAAAGTATAATCATCCATATGTACTCAGTACTTGGTTTGGACCCCTTTTGCATGAATTCTTGCCTCAATTCCAATTCATTTTCCATGATATTCTAATAATATGAGTTTCACCTGTACATCGGATTAATCAGGCTGGAATTAAGTTAATTATGAGCTGAATTAAAAAAACATTTTGGGTTTCCACTCTCCTATGTGGTGTATAATGTCCACTGTGTTTTTCCATGGTTGCTCTCTGCTGCGCCCTAGTGTTCAATTGATGCAACTACAGTACAACAGCCAACTATGCAAATCTATTGATTATAGTGTCCTGGGTGAGCGTATACCCATGACAAAGGCATTAAGAAAAACTATATAAAAATAGCATTCTTTGCACTGATGGTCTAGTTTGCTTGTTACATGTAATTTATGATCATCAGAGGAAAAATGAGACTGTTTAGGAAATATTTAAAAAGTTCCTCGTAGCACCTTAACTATAGAGTGTGGCTCAGTTGGTAGAGCGGGTCGGCTGATGATCAAAAAGTTGGAGGTTCGATCCCCGCCCTGCCACCTGTGTCATGGTTGTTGTGTCCTTGGGCAAGACACTTCACCCACCTTGCCTCGTGTGAATGTCGATAGTTAGCCTGCTGCTATCGGTGTATCAATGTGTGTGTGAATGGTAACGTGGGAAAGGAAAACAGGTCTCCCTTGAAAAAGAGTCTCCGGTCTCAATGGGATTTACCTGTAGAAATAAAGGTTAAAAAACCCAGTGTGTGGTACCTGGGCTGCTGGCTTCCTCTCTCTCGGCCTCGTTCTCACTGCGTCCACACGTTTCATATCCCAAATCCTGCAGATCCACCTGGACGTGTTTACTGTCCTGCTGCACCGCTGTCTCCGCTGTGGACACACAGAGTCAGTCTTAACACTATTCTGAAGGATCTGTTCATATGTTGTCAATTGTCTGATATACTGTATGATGGGTGTGCGCGCGTCTGTGTGTTTTTGTGTATGTGTGTGTTTGCGTGAGACTGTCTGTCTGTCTGTCTGTCTGTGTGTCTGTGTGTCTGTGTGTGTCCGTCCATCTGTCTGTCTGTCTGTCTGTGTGTCTGTCTGTCTGTGTGTCTGTGTGTGTCCGTCCATCTGTCTGTCTGTGTGTCTGTCTGTGTGTCTGTCTGTCTGTCCGTGTGCCTGCCTGCCTGCCTGCCTGCCTGTCTGTCTGTCTGTCTGTCTGTCTCTCTGTCTGTGTGTGTCCGTCCGTCTGTCTGTGTGTCTCTGTCTGTCTGTCTGTCTGTGTGTCTGTCTGTCTGTCTGTGTGTGTCCTTCCATCTGCCTGTCTGCCTGTCTGTCTGTACTCACTGAGCAATTCTCTATAATCTTTCAGCTGCTCGGCCTGAGCCTGTACTGTGGCCTCTGACACCATCAGTCTCTCTCTCAGCTCTTTGCTCTTCTGCTGCCGACGCGCTGACGTATCACAGTGAAGAGATGACACCAGGCCTTGATCACTGCCGGCCAGACAGTCCTGTTAACACACACACACACACACACACACACACACACACACACACACACACACACACACACACACACACACACACACTTATGGGTTTAGTTTTTTAGCTATATAGGGGTGTAACGGTACACAAAAGTCACGGCTACAATTAAGGTCTCCAATAAATAAAAACTTCTCAAATAAAAGTGCTAGTTCTGCGCTGCCATCAAATCAAGCCTGTACATTTGGCATATTAACCTCATCTTGAAGCTATTTACGCCGTAATTACGTATTGTGGTTCGGTACAAATACGAATACATGGATTTGTTACACCCCTAGTGCAATACAAATTAACTTTATGGTTACTATTATTATTATTATTATTATTATTACTCATTGCTGTATCTACCTGTGAGTTGTGTGTGTGTGTCTGCAGTGGTTCATGGTATAGGAGTGTTTTATCATGATTTACAACTAATAGTGGTTGAAATGTCTATGCTTTCTTTGAACGCTAAGCTCTTTTATATGTCTATTTCAATGTGTTCGTAATGCTTGTAATTCTACTGTATATTCTAGACAAACAAAGTGTATAATAATTATCAATATTAATGTCACTAGGGGTGTAACAAATATACGTATTCGTGTGTGACCAATAATGATCATCAGTGCCATTTTTATATAGTATATTGCTAGTTTTTCTTAATGCCTTTGTCATGGGGTACAAGCTCACCCAGGAACAACAGCTGGCGTAGTAAAAACACTACCGCTTTTGTCCAAAGGGGGGCGCTAGAATGAACACAATGACATTGACATGGAAAAAGTGCATTTCGGATACAATAGTTGACCTTTCTCATTCATCCATGTGTTTACCTGTGAGTTGTCTGTGTGTGTCTGCAGTGGTTCGTGGTGTGTGAGTGTGTGTTCTGTGTCCCACGCGTCCCACAGATCACAGCTCTCCTCTTCCTCCTCCGCTCCTCCCACTGTGACATCACACTCATCCTCCTCTTCCTCACCGGCCGAAACCTGTTGATAAGTACATTTATAGAAACATGTTAAAATCATACAACAACAACAACAAAAAAAAAAACAGAATAAATCGCATTAAAAAGGAAATGTTTTTTGTTTTTAAAGGTGCAGTGTGTAATATGACATCATCAAGAAAGTTCTACAAAGTTCTAGAATGCAACACTCCCTGGGTAACCCCAGCCCTTTAGAATAATAACAGAAGCTACAGTGGCCTTCAAGGACAAGAACAATTCTAAAGTTTAAACAATGCACCTGATGACATTCCAACTATGACACTTTCAAGATGGCGGCACTAGGCCTTGGTCCAAAATATACAGAAATATGGACATATATGAGACCCTTTCTAAGGGAAAAAATGATCATTCAAAACATTTTTTTCAGCTATTACGCACTAAATTAAATGTACTTATGGATGTTATAATTACTTTCTACAAAAATCTGCTAGGAAATAAAACCCAAAATTCTACACACTGCAGCTTTAAGTTGTTTCACAGACTAACAGTTTAATTTAAACAGCAGTTTAAATTAAACAAAAATACACAATAAAACGCATAAAAGACGGAAATCAACTTTTAAAAATGTTTTTATGTTTTTAAAGGGACACTGTGTAACATTTTAAGTAAGTTATTAGCTAAAATCAATATCCTCATTCATAAATATGTCCTCATTGGTGTAAAATCACCTCTGCCAATAATCTGAATTATGCTCCCGAGTGGAGAATTACAATTATTAATATTACATTTTGTACATTGAGCAGGCAAGTCTTATGGAGGCATCCATGTTGGTTGGAATGTCATCAGGTGCATTGTTTAGAATTTAGAATTGTTCTTGTCCTTGAAGGCCACTGTAGCTTCTGTTATTATTCTAAAGGGTTGGAGTTACCCAGGGAGCGTTGCATTCTAGAACTTTCTAGAACTTTCTTGATGATGTCATATTACACACTGCACCTTTAAGATAATACAGTGAAGTTTTGCATTGGTTCTCATTGGTGGTTTCTAGAGTATGCAATATACTATAGGCCCACACCTCTTTATAAGTACATGTATTGAACATGTTACAGTAATAATAAAAATACTCAATGAAACACATAAAGAAATAAATGTTTTTTTATTAATTTTTTAAAATATTGTTTAATTTATTATTATTTTTTCTCATCATCGCAGTTGTTCCACAGACTTACAACTTTTTTTTCGGGAATCATTCAATTTATAGAACAAGTTAAAATCATACAGAATACACAATAAAACGCATGGAAAAAGGAAAGATTTTTATTTATTTTTTAAATATATTGTTTAATTTATTTAATTTTTTTAATACAGTAAAACAATAAAACGCATAGAAAAAGGAAAGATATTTTTTGGATATATTTTTAAATGTTTTAATCTCATCATCGCAGTGGTTCCATAGACTAACAGCCGCTGTTGTGAGCCGTACATAAGTACAATGGCGGACAGGGGACATGGGATAGAATTGCCTTTGTCATGTTTATTTTTAATTTTGTTTTCTGTTAAGTTTTTGTGTGTTGTATGTTGTGATGTGCAGGTGTTTCTGTGCAATAAATAAATTGTTGCGTCCTTGGGCAAGACACTTCACCCACCTTGTCTCATGTGAATGTCGATAGTTAGCCTGCTGCTATCGGTGTATGAATGTGTGTGTGAATGGTAACGTGGGAATGTAAAAAGGATTTACCTGTATAAATAAAGGTTAAAAGAAAAGTATATAGGCTCTTACCCGGTTGTGCTCATCGGTGTGCATCCTGTCTGTCAGCTGTTGCTTTAAATCCTCATTCTCTGCTTGGAGGCTGAATAGAGCTTTCCTTTAGGACACAGAGAGAGAGAGATGGACAGTTACGAATCACATTTTAGCTTTAAGCCCTACTTCACCGATGGGAATATGAAGGTGTATTGAACTCTGAGATCCTATTTGGTATAAATGTGCAAACATTTTAGAAAATCGGTTCATCCTAGCCTGAGAAAAGGCAGAAAGAGTGTTTTATGGTCTCACTGTCTAACCCTACATTTTACTAATGTGTGACATCACGCATGGTAAAATGTAGGGTTAGGATTAACAGGACAGCCGGGCCAAGGGAAGACTGAGGGAAGACTGAGGGAAGAAAAATCTCATTCATTATATTATAATAGTGATTTTATAATGATAGAACACCAGTTCCATATGGGTGAAGTGTTCCTCTAAAGACCTACTTGAGTATGAAAAAGAAAATGTACGAACATTTATTTTTTTGTTGCGGTTTTTTAGGGATTATTTTCTCTTGCGGATGAATCTATACGTGTTGCTGTAGTGCGTGCATGTTTGCAGCAGGTGTAAACCGTCTCACCTCATCTGAGAGAGAGAGGAGAATCCAGCTTTCTCTAGTTGAGCCTTCAGTTCTCCCAGTTCTCTCTCCACGGCTTTCTGCTGCTTCACCAGATGTTTCACTTCCATCAGACCCTGGCCTTCAAACAGCAGCTCCTTGGAGGCTACGCTAAGGCTAGCCTGGAAGCAGAGCAAGGGTTCAATAGTTATTTAAAAAATCATTAAAGGCCTACTTCACCGGTGGGAATATGAAGGTGTGTTGAACTCTGAGATCCTATGTAGTATAAATGTGCAAGAAGTTTAGAAATCGGTTCATCCTAGCCTGAGAAAAGGCAGAAAGAGTGTTAAAAAATAAATGAAAGTAGGTTACAGTCATACAGCCATCGCCCAAACGAGTTGACACAAAGTTGATGCAGCCTTTTATCAGCTCCACAAAACTCTCTCTGTATTTCTCAGTATGACAGCGTTTACAAACTGGTGCCCCCCCCCCCCCCCCTCACTGACACTGGTGCAGGAGCTCAGAAAAAAACCCAAGAAGAGCCCAAGAAATGTTTCAGTTGTTGATTTGGTCGTTCAGATGTCTAAATCAGACGTACTAATACCTTGGTGTTGGCCGCAGACTGGACTCTGACTTTGGACTCGTCTTCATCAATGCTTTCCGTGAACTCGCTGTTCAAATCATCATCATCATCATTGTTATCTTCATCCTCAGAACTCAGATCTGCAGAAACAAAAAATACCTTCAGAATTAACTTCACATTTCTCTCAACTTTCATTTTCAGTTTCACTGTGCGACTTTGTGCATTTCTTAAACCATTACCTGCTACTTTAAAATCCCATTAAAAAAAAAAAATTGTTAGTTAAAATATTCAGCTCTGGAAAAAATGAAGAGACCAGTCCAAATGTTCAGTGTCTCTTGTTTTACTATTCTTAAAGGCATATGTTTGAGTAGAATGAACATTTTGGTTTTATGATATAAACTACTGACAACATTTCTACCAAATTTACGCCAAAAATATTGTCATTAAAGAGCATTTTCCATGAAGTAATGTAGAGATGAAGATTGAAGAAAAATCCAGACTGGTCTCTTAATTTGTTTCCAGAGCTGTGTATAAACAATTAACCAGAAATGATTGCCTTCCTTTTAACTCACTGTCTAACTGATTGTCATTTCTCGATAAATTTGTCAATAAAATGGTAAATGTAAATGGACTTGTATAGCGCTATATCTCTGTTTATCACAGACTCAAAGCGCTTTACATTGTTTTTTGTACACATTCACCCAGTCACACACACATTCATACACCGATAGCAGCAGCTACCACACAGGGTAGGCTTAGCACTAGGGTGCTAAGTTAACTAAGCTAACTATCGGGAGCAATTCGGGGTTCAGTGTCTTTTGCCCAGGAACACTTCGACATGTGGCGGGGAGACGGGGGATCGAACCTCCGACCCTGCACACCAGAGGCGAACTCCCTACACACTTCGCCACTGCCACCCCACTAAAAATATTGGACAAAATGTTTTCAAATATTTGTAAGTTATGATCACGACTAGAAGAATCAACTTAAAAAACATTTGTGATTGTTTTCAATATATAATATTTTTATTGTCGTTTTTGGAAGTTTGGAACATTTTAGTTGCGAATGGCCTTAAAGGGTAGTTCTGTAAATTCAAATGTGTGTGTGTGTTGGTTCACATGTGTGTTTGTACATATACAATGCTTGTGGTTCACTGTAATGATTATTGTTCTGTCTCTTTATCTGCATTGGATTGTGTTCAAAGTTCACTCCAACTATCCACATATCTGATTCCAAAAGTTAAGATAATTAAGCTAATTGAATTAATGACGCTCACATCACATCTTGGGGGTTTAAATCAGACAATAAAGCCTCTAAAAGGATGTTAATATTAGATAATAGTGAATTTGTAGCAAATGAAATTATGGCATTGACTTTCTCTTAATGTAGTGGTGAGAAAAAGGAATATAAGGGCAAAGGAAGGTCTTATAACAGATCATCAGAGCCATATTAATTCTGTATTTTCCATAATACATTTGATTTGTTCTTGTCACAGTATACAATGCAGGGTTGTAGCTACACTTTATTATCCCGGGGAGTTTTCTGTCTTGTACTTTATACAATTGCAGGTGAATTACTATTTTTTTAGAGGCTGATTTGTTTATTCTTAAAAATATTTATCACATATTTTTTGCATACAATGATATGAAATTCAGATACATTGAAAGGATTTATGATATATTTGCAAGACTATCAATGTGAAGTATGCTTAGTCATTGAACTATCATGTAGGGGAAAATATGATGTGTTTATTGAATAAATATGTAGTTTTGAACATAAACAATATTTTCTTATAGTCTTATAGCCTAGAGAGGAATGTGAGTTTTTCATTAAACTCTGTGTTAAATCCAGGTGATTTTGCAAACCGGAAACAAGGATTAACTTTGATTCAAATATATGTGAGAAATATCATAATTGTGTAGTTTGGCTTTAAAGGTGCAGTCAGTGATTCTGGAGAACGCTTGTTGTCAAAACCACTTTTGTCAAAATCAGTGAATATCTCCTCATGATTCACTACCTGTCTGTACTGTGTGTGTGCGCTGAAACAAACTCCAGTGTTAATACACAGCCTAGGCTCTGTAAACTGGAATGTAAACAACAGGGGGCCACCGTAGCTAGCAACATGCCAGTTTACAGAGCCTAGGCTGTGTATTAACTGTTAGTTTTTTTCAGCACACACACACACACACACACACACAGTACAGACAGGTAGCAGATCATGAGGAGATATTCACTGATTTTGACAACAAGCGTTCTCCAGATAAGATGGGGTCATTTCGGTGCTTATGTGACTTTGTGAACAGTTTGTGGGGGAAATATTTACATATTCATTTGAGGACGTTATCGAGTTAAGGAGGAAAAAAAAATCAACTTCTAAGGGGCAAAATATACAAGTTAACAGCCCAAAAAACCTGGATGCTACAAGTGATTTACCCCACTGCAGTGTGTGTGTGTGTGTTTGTCTGGGGTGTGGTGTGTGTGTGTGTGTGTGTGTGTGTGTGTGTTTGTCTGGGGTGGGTGTGTGTGTGTGTGTGTGTGTGTGTGTGTGTGTCACTTTATGAT
>CM049403.1:34075000-34115000 GCA_026929865.2 Hyperoplus lanceolatus | reverse complement strand
CAGCCGGAGGAGCCAAGCCCCACTCCCCCTGATGCAGACAACAGCACCGCTTCACCAACAGCTGTAGTGGTGGGTTGACTCAGGGGCAGGGATTCATGCTATGTCCACGTAGCCGTGGAGGGGCGTCGTGTTCTGCCATGGTTCATACAGGGTCTTCAGTGACTGTGGTCAAACCAGATGGAACGCCGAAGTGCATTCAGTTCAGAGTCCCTTGAGAGAGATATGGCCAAAGAACTGTGATGGGCCTGACG
Organism: Hyperoplus lanceolatus; assembly: GCA_026929865.2. Lineage (NCBI taxonomy): Eukaryota > Metazoa > Chordata > Actinopteri > Uranoscopiformes > Ammodytidae > Hyperoplus > Hyperoplus lanceolatus. The sequence goes on along the minus strand of CM049403.1, from coordinate 34,114,749 downwards.
TCCAGCAACAGGAGCAGCTGGCATAGTTGCTGCAGGAGTTCCAGGACAGTTTTGCTATAAAAGATAATGAGGCCAATCACGGAAACACCTCCCGATGTAACCTATAAGATATTATTATAGAGTAAAGCGCAATAAGATTCAATCAAAAAAATATAACCAAAACATGTAAAGACCTACTTTATAAGTAATTCAAACTACATCATAACTGCATTCCATAGACAACAGTAGCCTATAATCGCAACTATAGGTACGCGAATACAGTGGCTTGTAAAAGTATTCATACTAGGGCTGGGCGATATGGGCTAAAATCAATATCTCAATATTTTTTTACTATATCTTGATACACGATATATATCTTGATATATTTCAAATCTCCTCTAGAGCACATCCTAAATGCTCAATTTATTTTATTTTTTGCATAACATCACACCAGTAATATGATTTAAATAGTCCCTGCAAAATGTGTCTGCACTAACAATGCATTAGGCTACATGAAACATGTTTATATTCTTTAGTGCTTTCTATTGGAACAATTTGAAACTTGCACATGGCAAAGACTTTGCACATTGTATTGATTATTCTACATCCTTCCACTCCCATACAATGGATCCAGCATTGTTTTATTTGGAAACAGTTTTTTCCATCTTCTGTTAATCTGTAAACTGAGAACACTAATTATGACTTATTACAACCACTTACTAATTGTTTATCACCACTAACCCCCTGAAGATAGCAGCCACACTTTAAATGCAGAACAGGTTTTGCTCCATAATAGTAGTCTATGTGTATACAAGGCTCTGACATTTATAATGGTTACTGTCACTTTAAGAGCAGTTGCTCCCAGTCTATAGTGTATAAATTAAGTTTCGTTTTCTGCCCGTTAGTCCGAGAGAGAGATTCATGCGAGCGTAAACAGCAGGTGGCTCATCGTCCCTCTGTTACCTGACGTATTGTTTAATTCTCCTGTATTGAGTTCATGAAAATAAAACTGGAAGACAATCAGAGGATTTAAATAAATACGGCTGAGAATAATAGCCTATAGTCTAAAGAAAGCAAAGTCTCATCATCATTCCTTGCATTCTAACCGATGAACCATTCCTGGATGCTATTCATACCTATTGATCTAGCCCTCCTGCATTATCACTAAAACACTATGTTTTATTTTATAAAAAATGTAGCCTACTTTACACAGACTTTTAGTTAATACACGGTGTGCACCTCCCTTGGTGCTGACATGGACCTGGGTCAATGACGAATAAGGGTTGTCATGATGGTTTTTTGAAAATCTTTCAAAAATATATTTTAAAAGCATCCTTGAATCAATTTAAAATATAAATTTTGTTTTTCTGTTAGTTTTGTTTCATGGGAAATGGGATTTACACGCTTTTCTACTAAAAGTAGGCCCAAATGGACCTGACAATGTCAAATGGTGTAACCACAAAAGATTAAGAAATATTCATTATTTTGTCCACCATAGTGTAATATGAGTGTAACTCATAAGAATAATAACTTCCATTTCAAAATATCACATGAAAAAAGATTTTATTTGGATAACCCCTAAATCAAAATTTTATGCGTTTTTGCAATTTTGAGTGGGACGTTAGCTGGAAACATCTTGTTTTCTAAATGATTGATGACCAATCGTGTTAAAAGTGTTAAAAATTATTTTATACATTTAAGAAGAGTAATCAATTCTGGCCTACATTAATTTACAGGTACATTTTGATTTTTTTAGGAAAAATACTGGTTACACCATTTGACACAAACCTGTTACACCACTTGACGGTGTTGCTTCTACAGCCAAAAAGTTTAATAAACAACACTGAAATCAGGCACTACAGTCAAGATAGTTACTGTGTTTGGACTTGCCATTGGATTTTGTTTTCATGTACTTAAAACATTGGTCAACAAATACCATTAAGGTGACTATGGAGTAATTATTCTATCTTTATTCACGAGCGTGGTCTTCTGGTTCAAGAGCATGACTTATTGTTTACACATTCAGATTTTGTAATTATATGCTCTTAAACCTGAAGAAACCACTCTTAAATAAAGATCTCCAGGGATGACAAAAATGTTCTAGGGTCAAACTCATTTGATTGTATTTATGGAAAAAATTCAATCAACAACAAAAAGTCTTAACAAATTGTGTGTTTGTGCGTTTAAGTGTGTCTATGTTTGTTTGTGAGAAAGAGCTAGGTGGATAGGTAGAAGAGACAAGGAGATTCATGTCTGTTAAGGGTCCTGATCCTGCATGCCCTTTTAAACAGTGAATTCATATCTAGTTATATCTATCTGAAAGCAAGATATTATTTGGTTAACGTTATGCCTTGTGATCTGATTACATTTAAGAAAAAAGTGAGTGTGAGTGCACGCTTGTTTCGGTTCATGAAAACTACCTTTCCTGTCCTCTTTTTGCAAGGTAATTGGCTTGTTTCCTCTTTTGAATGTGGCATCTATTGTAGAGAAAGTGGCTCAATTCTGCAGCCTAAATTTGATTAACATTTTCTACTATTCACAAATTGTTGGAGATCTAGGTATTTAAAGCTGCTGTTCATCCTTCCACATTAGGTGTCAATTTATTCATGTATTATGAAATTATGTGACATTAAAATGAAAAGGAATGATATAAAAATATGCATTGAAGCTAAACATGAATTAAAAAAAAATCACAAAATCATGCCACTTAATGATTTTATCCTAGCCGTACCTAGCTTTGGTGACCTATTATAAGAGGCTGCCCGTAATAAATGTGATGCCGTGGTTGTGTGACGTTGGACCAAAAACTCTCCGTGAAGTCGGAGTAATCCGCCCCCCAGCGCTTGTTCGCCTTCCTCTCATAAGGACCAGGCTCTGTACAGCGGCAGCTTATGCTGTCAAGCGCCCGCCTCCCCCGTTCGTTCGCCTGTGTAGCCTTCTTCTCATAAGCGTGGACCTACAAAAAAGGTCCATGCTATGAACGACAGCCACCATCGCCGTCTTTCGCACCCCCCTCCATTCGCTTGTTAGGCTGTCAAAAGAACACAAGAGCCCTCGTCTTTTTTTCTCCCCCTCTCGTTGTTTTCACATGGCGATAAAAGTAAACATACACAGGGCGCACTGCAGACTACGTCACAGGTGCGCGCCCAGGAGACTCTGGTTGGGAGGGGGGAGTGAGTGAGTGGCCTATGCCCAGGAGACTCTGGTTGGGAGGGGGAGTGAGTGAGTTGCCAATGCCCAGGAGACTCTGGTTGGGAGGGGGGAGTGAGTGAGTGGCCTATGCCCAGGAGACTCTGGTTGGGAGGGGTGAGTGAGTGAGTTTCCAATGCATGTAGTCTGAGGCAGAGAGCCACAGGAAAGAGCGAGAGAAGCGAACACCAGCGAGTTTGCCGGTGGCGGCGGCGTCTAAAAAAAACACATTACGTGCCAATTTGTATTCGATGGTCGCGATAGGGTCATTTTATACATCCCCTGGAGCACATCTCGCGGTACATCGCATATATTCGATATATCGCCCAGCCCTACTTCATACCCCTTGATATTTTTCACTTTGTCACATTACAACCACACACGTACATTTATTTTATTGGGATTTTTTGTGATAGACCAACACAAATTGGTGCATAATTGTGAAGACAGTAGAATGAAAATGAAACGTGGTTTTAAATTTTTTTTTTTTTATAAATTAAAAACTGAAAAGTGTGGTGTGCAAAAGTATTCAGCCCCCTGAGTCAATGCTTTGTAGAACCACCTATCGCTGCAATTACAGCTGCAAGTCTATTGGGGTATGTCTCCACCAGCTTTGCACATCTAGAAAATGACATTTTTGGCCATTCTTCTTTGAAAAATAGCTAGAGCTTCAGATTCAGCATCAGATTGGATGGAGAGTGTCTGTCAACAGCAATTTTCAAGTCTTTTCAGATATTCTCAATTGTATTGAGGTCTGGACTTTGACTGGGCCATTCTAACACATGACTATGCTTTGATTTGAACCATTCCATAGTAGATCTGGCTGTATGTTTAGGCTATTTAACCTCCGCCCCAGTCTCAAGTCTGTTGCAGACTCTAACAGGTTGTCTGCCCTGTATTCGGCTCCATCCATCTTCCTATCAACTCTGACCAGCTTCCCTGTCCCTGCTGAAGAACAGGAACCCAAAAGCATGATGCTGCGACCAGAGGTGGGAAGAGTACAAAAATATTCTACTCAAGTAAAAGTATGATTACTTGGATGAAATTTTACTTAAGTAAAAGTAAAAGTACTGGTCTAAAAATCTACTGAAGTAAAAGTTAAAAAGTAGCTGATTTAAAATGTACTTAAAGTACAAGTTACTAGTTACTTTTTAACAGCGGGAGGGGGCAGGGGTCTCTTCAGTGTAGGGCATTATACATAGACAAACTAGTTTTGTTTAATGAATGCAACACTTTTACAAATTAAAGTGCACAAATTAAACAAATCATGTTACCACACATGTATGGATGTACACTGTGTCATTATACTTTAGATAAGCAAATATGGAGCAAATAGTCTGTTAATGGGGGAATGGGAATGTAACTGGTCTACAGACCTAAACAGACTGCAGCTCTAATAATGTAATAGTGTATAATTGATCTAAACCATGGAAATTGCAAGGTTAGGCTGCTCGATTTCGACAAAAATCTTAATCATGATTGACAATGTGTAATCACAATTATTATAGACAATTATTCATTGATTTAAGAACTGCAACATGCACTTATTTAACATTTGAAACCATGACTTTAAACATAGCCTATCCCAATTGAACTGAAAACAAGGAAAATGCAAATAGCCTAAGTAAAACATATCTTTTATAATTAAATTAAATAAGTGTCAAAATCAAAATAAACCGTTGCAAATGTTGTTGATAGGGCACGTCTTTTGCTAGCAGGAATGTGAGGGCATATTTTATTTATATCTCATGGAGCTGGCTGGATAAGCAAGTTGCATTGTAGGCTGCAGTGTTCTTAATTGATGACTGTTGTGGTGGCAAGAGTCAAGGAGCTTTAAACTTCCTGTGTTTTTATTCCTTTATTGCTTGGTCATAGACCACTAGGAATCAACTTAAAGTGAGTAAACTAATTGGTCGTGATGTTTTGAGGTGCAGCTGGGTCGCATAGCCTTTTTTCTCTCTCTCTCTCACGGTCGCGTATGTCATCTGACTCGCGTGTCCGCGCGTAACATATCTTGCACAATATTTTAGTCTATTAGTTTTATCTTTCTTCTCGAGCAAAGGCTGACTTTCTGTCGTCTTCTGGAAGTTTTTCAAAGCTCCCGGAAACACGCACCGTCTCCATCCTACTCTGCATTGTTAAACTGAAAGCTAAACTATCAGGTGAGGGAAAGGCCGATCGCACGGCTGGATGAAAGGTTTGCTGCATTTAAAAGCCTTCACGTGCGGTACAATGATAGTTTAACTAGGATTATTTTGTTTTAATGATAGAGGGAAGCAATGTTTGCTGTTATCATTTAGTCGCTCAATGTGTTCTCTCCTCCTGTCGATCATTCACTGTGTTAGTTTCCGGTATTGTGCCGTAAAAATAAAAGCCCCCCGCGATATTTCTTTTCTTTTCTCTCCTTTCCCTATCTATTTTTTTACTCAGTAACGCAGGTGATATAAAATGTAGCGAAGTACAATACTTCACAATAAACATACTCAAAGTAAAAGTAAAAGTATAGGTTTTAAAAATCACTTAAAAAATTACAAGTACACGAAAAAACTACTCAATTACAGGAACGCGAGTAAATGTAATTCGCTACTTTACACCCCTGGCTGCGACCACCATGTTTCACAGTGGGGATGGTGTGTTCAGGGGGATGTGCAGAGTGAGTTTTCCACCACACATTGCATTTTGCATTATGGCCAACAACTTCAATTTGTGTCTCATCTGACCAGAGCGCCTTCCTCCAACCCTTGCCACAAGCAATGTAGTAAGTACAGCACAGTCAGATGAGACCAAAATTGAAGTTGTTGGCCTAAATGCAAAATGCAATGTATGGCGAAAACTAACACTGCACATCACCCTGAACACACCATTCCTACCGTGAAACATGGTGGGGGCAGCAACATGTTATGGTGGTCCTTTTCTTAAGCAGGTACAGGGAAGCTAGTCAGAGTTGATAGGAAGATGGATGGAGCCGAATACAAGGCAGAAAACCTGTTAGAGTCTGCAACAGACTTGAGACTGGGTGGAGGTTCACCTTCAAGGAGGACTACTACCCTAAACACACAGCCAGATCTACTATGGAATGGTTTAGATCAAAGCATAGTTATGTGTTAGAATGGCCCAGTCAAAGTCCAGACCTCAATACAATTGAGAATATTGAGAAATACTTGAAAATTGCTGTTCACAGATGCTCTCCATCCAATCTGAAGCTTGAGCTATTTTGCAAAGAAGCCATTCCTCACACGCACATGCCTGTGCCCCCAGTGACGTGCGGTGAGGCCAGTGAGTGGGTAGACACTGAGTTCGGAAAGCCAGATTGCTTTAAACCTATATTGTTAAATCAAAAAAATAACTAACAGGCACGCACTGCCGATTTCAAATAATTTCCTCTCTTTCTTTCTGTCTCTCACACAGACCCACACACAAGCGCGCACACACAGACCAGACATTGGCTAGGCCTAGGCTATATGAAATGACACAACGGTGACTGCGGGTTCTGTTTGCCCATAGGCCTACTGTAGTTTGGTCTAAATGATTAAAAATCACATCCATCATAAACGGACTCCACAGCTGGGTCCCAGCAAGGGCCAGGAAGTAGCCTATGTAGGGGAACAATCAAACCTTCGCTGATTCACACTACTACTTCTGTTTGACAGCAAAATAAAAGACAGCACTCACTATTCTGTAGGCAACTCCATAAACTCTATCTTAAAAGATGAAGTAGCCTTCCAGTAGCATATGTCCCATGGGCCTACAGTAGGCTATCAAAAGGTAACCATCCCTTTATCCACAATTATTGCACAGCGTCCAATTATGTTTCTCCATCAGCAATAATCAAAACACAAATGCTCAATTGAATATAAAATGCATCAAGCTGCAAAATGGATTGCATTCATCATCAATTCATCCATACTTATTATTTAATAAACACAACAATAGTTTCAGACTCACCAATCTGACTCCCTGGCTGTAGAAAGAAGCAAGCCGACAGTCTGATTGATAGCACAGCAGCTAGCCGATAGCCGATCATTCCGTTCATGTAGGCTACCTGTCCGTTTGAAACGCTCGAACATTGTTTGTCCCTGTTGCTGCTGTAAACCGTCCAATGCTGGCACAGGCCTTTCTCTTGCTATTCATTATTTTCCCCTTTAAATTATAATCTAACTTGTCAAAATTCCTCCAGTCTGAAATATCTGCGGGCTCGGACGACGGAGCTGTGTTGACTCCGCAGGGGACTTGAATGCGCATAGCCGGCGTAATGACGTAGGCCTAAGCTGCGTAAAAGTCCAGCAATAGCCTCGTTTGAGTAGGAGCCGACCCTCGCAATTATGACGCGCGTCTTGCTGAGCGCACAGCAAAAATGCTGCAAAAATGCTGTGCGCTCAGCAAAACGGCTCCTTCTCAAACGAGGCTCGTATCTCGATTTTTTTTTTTTCACGTAATTAAGGCTACTAAGGGATGGGCACGAGTGTTTCCGCTACTCGAGTGATCGCTTGCATTCCTCGAGGATCAATCGATTCCTCGTTCAACTTTTTTCAATTTTTTCGAACGGAGCGCATCTGTCTGCAGAACAACGGTTCACTGCAATAAAGCGCTCAATGCTTATTGTCAAACAGTCACAGTTGCCATATGATATAAAGGATTTATTTTCCACAAGTTTAAAACACATTTTTTCTAACTGAAAGTAATTAAATAGGCAGGCCACAATTTAAACCGATCGAGTAGGTCTGCGTTTGGGAGAGAAAAAAAGCATGGGCTGTAGTTGGCTAACTAACAAAATAAGTCACCATTTAAATTAAGAAGGGCAACAAATAAAATGTAATTATTGTCCTACAATTTAAATAGACATAAATAACTCACCAAAGCAGTGGTCATCTCTCTATAATCTGGTTCGGACCGTGCGGGTCATCCTCGCTGCTCTCCTCTGCATTTGAGACGCAGCATTTATTTAATGCTCATAGTTAACACCATAGCCTAGTGCTGAAACGAAAGCTATCAACGCCGAAAGTGCAGAAAAACTCCGTGGTTTAGGACTGAAATGATAACCGGGGACTCCTACACACAGCCGTTTCCCCAAACTGACGAACTTTACAGTGAAACAGCCGCCTCCGTTTCAGTCTACAGCCAAGTAAAGTTACAATCACAACCACTGCATGGACAGCGTTCAAATAAAGCCTCTCATTCTTATTATCCTAAGGGCTTTGATGCAAATTATGAATCTTAACATAACGGCGGGCGGGTGGTGCGTAAAAGTACCGTGCATTTGGCAATCTCTCCTCAGCACAACTGCGTATATTGTAACTCTTTGCAGCCCTTTAAGGCTATTGCTATTGGTTTATCCCGTACGCCCATGCGTAGCATTGAAAAAATTGACAAAGCACTCAATACTGAGTGTCTATGTCACAGCATCCAAGTCGAAGCGATGCCCCCGGGGCATGTGGTATACGCACTCCAAAACACAGTTTTCTTCCAATTTTAAGGTAGGCTATTTATTTTTAAATAAAGGGCTTCCAAAAATGAGTAAAACATGTTTAAAAATAACAAATAAACTCTTAACAAAACGAAAAGCTTAAGTTAGGCTACTGGAAAACAAACATTAAAATGAGAGTGGTCAAAATTATATTTCCACAGTGTCTGCCCTTCTCCGGTGAATTTGCGGGCGGCCCAAAACACCCCTATAGCCTACGAGACATGCCCGTTATAGAACTGAATAAAGGAAACATGGTGCAGATATCCTCTAGCCTACTGAGCAGAGAACAGATGATGATAGTATTCCCCTGATCGAATGCGCTCTGATATTCTCAGGATGGCCGGCACCTGCTGACGCATAAGCCAGTGAGAAGGTCTCACACAACCTGTGTGACAGCCGTTGCACAGACAGGGGAAGGCCTTGAGATGTTTCTAATGCACATAACGGTTGAGATTTGCGCAGTGCCTCTGTGCACTTCACTTAACAGATCAGCGCAAGTACCGGGCATAATGCGCTGTTGCATATAATGTCAGTTCTAGGCCTACATGTGTTAAAAAAAAATCATTCATTCCTATTACAGGTGAAACTCGAAAAATTAGAATATTGTGCAAAAGTTCATTTATTTCAGTCAACTTAAAAGGTGAAACTAAAATATTATACAGACTCATTATTCAAAGTGAGATATGTGAAGCCTTTATTTGTTATAATGTTGATTATTATGGCTTACAGCTTATGAAAACACCACATTCAAAATCTCAGAAAATTAGAACATTACATAAAATCAATAAAAAAAGGATTTTAAATACAGAAATGTCGGCCCTCTAGAAAGTATAATCATGCATATGTACTAACTTGGTTTGGGCCCCTTTTGCATGAATTACTGCCTAAATGCGGTGTGGCATGGATGCTATCAGCCTGTGGCACTCCTGAGGTGTTATGGAAGCCCAGGTTGCTTTGATAGTGGCCTTCAGCTCGTCTGTATTATTGGGTCTGGTGTGTCTCATCTGCCTCTTGACAATACTCCATAGTTTCTCTATTGGGTTCAGGTCAGGAGAATTGTCTGGCCATTCATGCACAGTAATATGGTCAGTCAACCAGTTACCAGTGGCTTATGGGCAGGTGCCAAGTCTAGCTGAAAATGGAAATTGTCATCACCATAAAGCTTGTCAACAGACAGAAGCATGAAGTGCTCTAAAATCTTCTGGTAGATGGCTGTGGTGACTTTGGACTTGATAACACAGTGGACTAACAGAGACAGATGACATGATACCTCAAATCATCACTGATCCAAATGAAATGTTGCGTTTCATTTGGAAATCAAGGTTCCACAGTCTAGAGGAAGAGTGGAGGGGCACAACATCCAAGGGGCTTGAAGACCACTGTCAAGTTTCAACAGTCAGTGATGATTTGAGGTATCATGTTATCTGATGATGTTGGTCCACTGTGTTATCAAGTCCAAAGTCACCACAGCCATCTACCAGGAGATTTTAGAGCACTTCATGCTTCTGTCTGTTGACAAGCTTTGATGACAATTTCCATTTCCAGCTAGACTTGGCACCTGCCCATAAGCCACTGGTAACTGGTTGACTGACCATGGTATTACTCTGCATGAATGGCCATGGACAACACTCCTGACCTAAACTCCATAGAGAAACTATGGACTATTGTCAAGAGGAAGATGATACACACCAGACCCAACAATACAGAGGAGCTGAAGGCCACTATCAAAGCAACATGAGCTTCCATAACACCTCAGCAGTGCCACATGCTGATAGCATCCATGCCACACCGCATTGAGGCAAGAATTCGTGCAAAAGGGGCCCAAACCAAGTAATACATATGCATGATTATACTTTCTAGAGGGTCGACATTTCTGTATTTAAAAACCCTTTTATTAATGATTTGATGTAATATTCTAATTTTCTGAGATTTTGAATTTGGGTTTTTTATAAGCTGTTAGCCATAATAATCACAATTATAACAAATAAAGGCTTGAAATGTCTCACTTTGCATGTAATGAGTCTGTATAAGATATTATTTTCACCTTTAAAGTTGAATTACTGAAATAAATAAAGTTTTGCACGATATTCAAATTTTTCGAGTTTCACCTGTATATTCTTGGTTATGATCGAGTGGGCCAAGTGTCAATAGATAGAGTAGCCTATGCCTGTGCCTATCCAGGCCCATGCACCCATATCTGCCTCTGAATTCTATAGCCTACAAATATGTTGATGAATATTTAATAGGCTACATGTTATGAAATCATTAAAATAAAAACAAATATGTATTGTACATATTATTAGCCTAATTAACTTTATATTCCTGCTTATATTGCTTGATTGTGTAATGTGTGTGAGTGATGCTTTTGTTTAGCCTATGCAGTCTGTGCTCTGCTTTTGTTTGTTGATTGTGTCTCTCTTTTTAGCCACTGTCATGCACCCCTTTAAATTGTCCCTTGGGAACGAATAAAGTGATTTGAATTGAAATACAAAAATAGAAAAATGTCATGCCCAGGTCCCCACCCCGACTATGCCCATCCCCCACTCTGACGATGAGTCCCCAGCATGTCTAGTCCAGAGTGTTACTCATTGCGCAGCTCGCGAGCTTAGGGGCTCGTGAGCATGCTCGCGAGCTGTAGCCCCACCCTCACTGTGACTTTGGCGCGTTGTGGCAAGAACGTAACAGTGCTAGATCAAACCGAGAGCAGACTTGCAGCCAGACGGATTGTGCAGATATGGTAAGTCTGAAATCGATTCTGTAACCATTTAAATTGTATACAATTCCGTTTAAAATACATCTGAACTGTTTTCATGTGTAACACACCTTGTAAAAATTATTTGAAAGTAAAACCATAGAAGGATAACCTATCTCTTGTTAGTCTAAAGTTAGCTATTTTGCTGGCAGCTGCTGTTTATAAGCCACATATTGCGTGTGTAGTTGACAGTCAATTGTGTGGTCGTCGGTTTTAAATGTGTCAGATTGAAAACCTATTGTGCTAAAGAAGATTAATTTGACATGTAGTTTTGGACGGTAGCACTAGCAGGTGTCTGTTCTGACCAGGTCAGCCATTTCGGAACGTAACGTGCGCACACCGTCACTGCCGCCATTTTGTATAGGCCTACAATTCTCGGCTAAAGGACAGCAAAGCGCCGCAGTGTTTAAACTGCATCAATGAGCCTGGCTAGCGACTAGCATACATGTCTTAAACATTGTTGGAACAGAGCAGCTTATTTCGGTAGAGTAAGCAACACGTTAGTTGACGGCAGTGTGTGTGTGTAAAAGGCTTGGTGAAAACGCGGAGAGGAGAGTTAGACAGTGACTGCAGTAAGTAGCCTACTCTCATACGGATTTGAACGGCTCATTATTTTGTGCGTCAACGAATTAAATCGATTTAGGATATTTCTTTTCTTTTTGCGGCGGCTGTTTGGTGACTTCACTGTATTGATGCACGAAAAATGCAATCTGATCAGGGAAACTTTTCAAAACACTGTTAACCTGCATTGTGGCTCACACTGCCTCACGGTGAATGTCACCATCACAGACATCGTTTTACCCCGGGTTTCACCAAGTGAAGTGCTGCTTTGCTTGGACAGAGTGTGTGTCTAAGGTGATTTAACACCACGGTCTTCGACGCGCGGTTAAACTTTAAGCTGCATATTTTTCACTGCTCTGTTTTTCATCTATTTTGAAGAAAGGGTCCCACACGGGTCTCTTTCTATTTCCTTCCATCTTTCTTACTCAGAGAACTGACCCTCCAGTAACTACTGTTTTATACTCTAGGACTTACAGAAAGAAGATGTCATGACAAGTGCTCACCATGACAGCCCTTCATCAGGTGAGTTATGTAATTATAAGGACAATTAAGATTTTAGATATGAATTCACACTTTATCATTGTTTCCCCTAGACATTTTTTTTTAGAGCTAAGAGAAAAGAGTATGAAAAGAGTAAATGTGTACCTTTTTAAAGTTAAATGCAACATTCTGGTGCAATTTGACAGGTCAAATCAAATTCATATTGTGTTATGTAAACAACTGTCATATCTAATGTTCTGCCTAGAACTATTTTCTTGAATGATTTGTCAACAATGGGTCACATGTGATGAAAGCTATAAACTACAAATAATAAACACTAAAATCCAATAGAGGTACATTTTGCTAGTACTGATTTCTGGAATAATATATTTTTCTTCTAAAAAAAGAAATTTCGATCCATTTTAGATCTGTGGTCTGGTACACATATTTGTCTCCTGTCTTTTCTTTTCAGCTCATGAAGTGATTGCACACAAGAGTGAGGTAGGACAGAGTGAGGTAAGACATAGGCTACACATCAGCTATAATTTTTGATCGACAGTTAGACAGATCTTAAGGACGCTATTATTTTACAGGTTCTGAAGCGCCATACAAAACGTATGGCATATCTTCGGAGACATCATGAGTTATGTGAGGCGAGATACAGACAGGTATAGTAATAGTAAACCTACATGCATCCCACCCAGGGGTGGATTACTGCACAGGCACAGGGACTCAGGGGGGCCCTTAGCCAGTAACGTAATGTTCTATCTATCTATCTATCTATCTATCTATCTATCTATCTATCTATCTATCTATCTATCTATCTATCTATCTATCATCCAGTATCATAACGAGTTACAGCCTTACATATGGCTTTAATTGTAGATACAAATTGTCACATAATGAATAAAAACAACTAAACCACTAAATGAACCGACTCCCTCTCTATTCCTCTCTCCCCCTCTCTCTCATTCCCCCCCCCCTCTCTCTATCTCTTTATAGGAAACTAAATCTCCGATCTACGCCAACGTTTCATCGCTGAAGAAATCGTCTGTCCCTCAGATCTCAGTGTCTGTGACCGACCTGCCCGCGTCACCACCTCATGACCCCGCCCCCTTAACAATAAACTCTGCCCATTTACCAACAGGTATGTATTATTTACTATGTATTTATTTTATTTATTTTTCCACCCGTTCCATTTTTTTTATATTGTGGCATTTTTAACACATGTATGATCATGTTTTTAATTAATTTGCTCTGTCCCCTTCTCAAATAAACTGAGTTGAGTGTTTGTATTGAATTGAACAGACCACGCCCCTTCAGTTACAAGCTCCTCCTCCAGTTTGGGTAGCCCCGCCGCCCCGTTCAGCCCACAGGATGGATGGCAGGTAAGCAGACACTGATAAGTAAGGGATAATGTAGAGCGAACGGGTCACTCCCGTTCGCTCTACATTATCCCGCTTATTACATGGCTACAAACTAAATTAATCAATCAATGTCAAAATATTGATTAAAGCTTTAAAGGTTTATTCAAATAAATAAATAAAAACAGTCCGCTGTGGTCGGAACTCCCAGAACGTCCTTCCTAGCAACGGTAACTAGGCTATTTGTTGTAGTGTGTGTTGAATGTCACGTTTCCGTTGATGGTGAAGTTGGAAAGAGAGAGAGGGACGTCATGCAGGACATTAAATGTCACGTCTCTGGTTTCCTCCTGCTGTGGCGCTGCAGATCTGTGAACACAGTGTTTACTGTTAGGCTACAACTTGTAAAGCAATAAGGATATGAGACTACTATCTGTTTAAAGAGAGCGGCTAACCTGATCTGTTGTCGTTTCCCGATATGATATTGCTCCACTTCTCCCGGTCTGTGCTGCTGGGCGTCCAGTAGCTCTTCAAGCTGCTCTCACACCTGTGTCCCGTTACTGACATAATCTCCCTGCTCCCGAGGCCAGCCTGAGAGAGGAGCTGGACAGCAGTGCTCCTCAAGCTGTGGTTTGTATAGCGCTGTAGTCCGGCGGCCACACTGATTTTTGGCAACATCTGCCCGAGGAAGTTGTGCCCCATCGGCTCAAGAGAATACCACACTTGCTGTGTGTTGAGTAGCAGCTGATCTTTCTTTAGCGGGTGCAGGTAAAAGGCCGTGGCATCAGGGGGGCAGAGGGACAAATATTTTTTTAAACTGGCAACGGGGCAATTGGGATTTCCCGGCTCTGCTGATATGTGTCCTCTGTTGTTTTCCTGGCAGGGGTCCCTTGAATCCTTATGATTTTTGGTTTCTGCGTTGTGGGAGAGCGTGATGTATTCGTTGCCCTTCTCGTCTGTTTTTAAATTGAAGGAATTGCGTGTCAGGTCTCTGTTGCCCTCACGTCCGCGTCTTGCCAGGTGGAGTTGTATATCGAACCACACTTTGCGGACAAGTCCGATGGCTGTATTGGGGGACAGCACTTCAGAGCCCCTGAGTTTCTGCAGGTCCGCTTGTGACAGGGCGGGATGGTGCTGGCTGACATCCTTTCCAGTTTTGCGGATTTTTTTAACAACTGATTTAAAGACTACGTTACTGGACTTGAATGATTGCGAATTAATAATGTCATGATCCGAAAAGTAACGGCATATCCCAGCCCTCAGGGCAATGTAACTGGCTACAGAGCTGTTGCCGTCACTTCTTTGTACAGACGGGTAGAAAGAGCGCAGGAGGCTGTTCAGGTGTTCCGCCCTGTACGCTTCAAGGTTTTTTGACCCATCGTTTTCATTAAGCCAATCTTTGAAGGCAGTCATGGCCCATGCCGTATTTCTTTTAGTGTTAATTTCACGGCGATCCTCCTCTACCTGGTTCAGTTCTTGTTCGTCCAGCTGCTTGTGTCGTTTGTGTCTCTGCTTTTCTGTTGACTGTGCCTCCCCCAGCCAAGTCTCCAATGTGCCGTTCTCTCCGAAAATATTGAAATTTAGTTTTGGAAACAATTCCATTTTAAATAAAGTGAATAGCCTATTTCCAAAACGTCAACGGAGGTTGAGAGCGGTTGTGAAGACGCCGGTCAGAACGTCACTATAGCAACAATATTTCCTATTCATAGCAACGGTCACCCTTGACAGAGGTCTGTCTTGCTGGAAATAACAGACCTGTAGAATGCCGTGATTTACATAGGATTCTCAAAGTGCCATGTAATAAAGGAAATTAAAATTTGTCGCCGGGCAGATTAAAAGCATACTATTTTTTTTTTCTTTTATATAGTCTCTTTATTCAGTAGTTATACGAAGAAAAAAATATAAACGTATACTTCAGTGGCTAAGCTCAGTCAGCACAAAAACACACACATATTACTGTGAAATGTTTGGCACCCAATATATTTAATCCCTTATATACAGTGGCTTGCAAAAGTATTCATACCCCTTGAGATTTTGTCACACTAAAACCACACACTTGGATTTATTTTATTGGGATTTTATGTGATACACCAACACACAGTGGCGCATCATTGTGAAGCGGAATGAAAATTAAATATGATTTAAAAAAAAATTTTATAAATAAAAAAACTAAAAAGTGTGGCATTCAAAAGTATTCAGCCCCCTGAGTCAAATAGTTGTAGAACCACATATCGCTGCAATAACAGTTCCAAGTCTATTGGGGTATGTCTCCGCTAGCTTTGTACATAGACTGACATTTTTGCCCATTCTTCTTTGCAAAATAGCTTCAGATTCAGCGTCAGATTGGATGGAAAGTGAACAGCAATTTTAAATTATTTCCAGATATTCTCAATTGTAACTATGCTTTGATTTAAACCATTCCATTGTAGATCTGGCTGTATGTTTAGGGTCATTGTCCTGCTGGAAGGTGAACCTCCGCCCCAGTCTCAAGTCTTTTGCAGACTCTTAACAGGTTGTCTGCCCTGTATTCGGCTCCATCCATCTTCCCATCAACTTTGACTAGCTTCCCTGTACCTGCTGAAGAAAAGGACCACCATAGCATGTTGCTGCCACCTCCATGTTTCACAGTGAGGATGGTGTGTTCAGGGTGATGTGCAGTGTGAGTTTTCCACCACACATTGCATTTTGCATTCAGACCAAAACTTCAAGTTTGGTCTCATCTGAATATGCTGTGTCCCCCGCATGGCTTGTGGCAAGTGTTGGAGGAAGGTGCTCTGGTCAGATGAGACCAAAAAGGACATTTTTGGCCTTAACGCAAAGTGCAATGTGTGGTGGAAAACTCACTCTGCACATCACCCTGAACACACCATCCTCACCGTGAAACATGGTGGTGGCAGCATCATGCTGTGGGGATGCTTTTCTTCAGCAGGGATAGGGAAGCTAGTCAGAGTTGATAGGAAGATGGATGGAGCCAAATACAGGGCAGACAACCTGTTACAGTCTGCAAAAGACTTGAGACTGGGGTGGAGGTTCACCTTCCAGCAGGACAATGACCCTAAACATTCAGCCAGATCTACTATGGAATGGTTCAAATCAAAGCATAGTTGTGTGTTAGAATGGACCAGTCAAAGTCCAGACCTCAATACAATTGAGAATATCTGGAAAGACTTGAACATTGCTGTTGACAGACACTCTCCATCCAATCTGACGCTGAATCTGAAGCTCTAGCTATTTTGCAAAGAAGAATGGGCAAAAATGTCAGTCTATAGATGTACAAAGCTGGTAGAAACATACCTAAATAGACTTGGAACTGTAATTACAGAGATAGGTGGTTCTACAACGTATTGACTCAGGGGGGCTGAATACTTATGCACATATTTCAGTTTTTCATTTAAAAAAGAAAAGAAAAGGAAAACCATGTTTCATTTTCCTTCCACTTAACAATTATGCTCCACTTTGTGTTGGTCTATCACATGAAATCCCAATAAAATAAATGTACGTGTGTGGTTTTAACGTGACAAAATGTGGAAAAGTTCAAGGGGTATGAATACTTTTTCAAGCCACTGTAGAGTAAATTGTGATTTACCAAGGGAAACAGGCATAGGACGAGTGTGCACACTCTTTCATAAATCCAAATATCTCTGTGTGCACCAATTCCCTAAATCCTAAGAACGCCACCTTCCAACGCAACTCCTACGCCAGTTTGATAAATGAGGCCCCTGGTAACCACAGCACAATATGCAGTCAAAGCTATTGTGAAGTTTTCGCTTGAGTGAAGCTATAGGATAATCACAGCTGCTGGTTTTCAAAGGTTGTCATCCATAGGTTGAATATACTAGGTATGTTAGATGTGGTGGTTAGTAATACTAATATGGAAATTAGTGGAAAATAAAATCCGAAAGAAAGAACTTTTAACAGAAAATGATCAACAGGTAAATGGCCTAGATTTATTTGAACCTAATAACAATAATATGGAAATTCTCTTTTGTTTTGTATTTGATCCCCAGGAAGGTGGCAATACCTCTTCAGATTCTACAGTCATCCTAGAAACAAAGTCCCTCCCTGCCACCGAAGACACCAGTGTCCCTGCACTTCAGCGAGCTGAGAGTGTATTTGTAAGTTTGCATACAATCCACTGCACAAGGATATGCTAATCTCGTTCAATACCTTTTATCGCAGGCAAATGCCTTATCATTCAATACTAACTTCTGGCACCTGAGCGTAAATCTTATCAGACTCGGTGAGCAAATAAGTCACAGTTAGGGTTAGGGTCACAGTGTTGACAGTCAAGTCAATTAGATGTGGTGGTTATACTAACATGGAAAGTAGTGGGAGAGAAAATCTGAAAGAAATAACTGAACAGAAAATGATCAATAGGTACAGTGGCTTGCAATTTTTTTTTTTTTCTTCACGTTGTCACGTTACAACCACACAAGTACATTTATTTTATTGGGATTTTATGTGATAGACCAACACCCAGTGGCACATAATTTTGAAGTGGAATGAAAATGAAATGTTTTGAATTTTTTTATGAATAAAAATCTGAAAATGTTGCGTGCATATTATTATTATTATTATTATTATTATTATTATTATTATTATTAATGATCAATTTAAATATCAATGAATTTGATATGTAAAGGTTTAATAGTATTTATTTTTTTTTTTTTGGTGATTTTTGTTGTTGTTCTAGCTTACAAGTGAAATGCTTGCGTCAACAACCAGGCTGGACAGTGAGAACTACTGTCCTTGCTCAGTCTCTGAGTCAGACACCGGTCCAGAGAGGGGGAGAACAAGGAGAAGAGAGAAGAGGAGAGTAAGAGAGAAAGGAAGAAAAACAGCCGCACCATCCGCGTCACCAGACACCAGTTCAGAAAGGGGGAGACCGAGGAGAAGAGAGGCAGAGAGAGGGAGAGCAAAGAGAAGAGAGGCAGAGAGAGAAAGACAGCGAGAGAGAAGAAAGGAGAAAAGTGAGGTAAAGAAAGAAAGAAATGAAAAGAGGGACTTGAAAATTGCTGTTCACAGACGCAGATATTGCCAATTGTATTTAGGTCTGGACCTTGGCTGTTCCGTTCTAACTAGGGGTGTGAACGTTTACAAAAATGTCTTAACAGTTACACCGCTGCATTTTTTTCGTGTACACGTTTAACCGTTTAATTTAGAGGGGGGGGGGGGGGTCGATGTCTAGCTGTTTCAGTGTTTCCCCCAGCGCTATATGGCTAAGGCGGCCGCCTTAGCAACGCAAGCCCCCTGTCTTGACTACCTACCGACCAAAAAAATAAATAAAATTTTATTTTTTATTTTTAGTGCTGCACAATTAATGTACTAGCAAGCGCGATGTATGCTTGTGCATGGTCATAACTGCGCGAAAGGCAGCTGCTCTGTGTATGCCTGTGATATTTAGCTGAACAGAAAGAAGTGCTGTGCAAAGCTAGACTAGTTTAAGACTCCACATCACCATGGCAACACACCCTATCTATCAGCTTAGACAGCGCAGAGAAAAGTTTGAAGAATGAATAAATATTGTAACCAAACACAATAATGTATTATCTGCTTTAGTAGCCTACAGTAGCTCACGTCGCCCACCACTCCTGGAAATAATAATAATTTTCCAAACTTAAAATTTTTTTTTTCGTTTATTGATTTTTCCTAAACGGTTATGATTTACCAAACGGTAACACATGTACACGTGCACACCCCTATTTCTAACACATAACTATGCTTTGATCTAAGCCATTCCATAGTAGATCTGGCTGTATATTTAGGGTAGTAGTCCTCCTTGAAGGTGAACCCCAGTCTCAAGTCTTTTGCAGACTCTAACTAGGTTTTCTGCCCTGTATTCGGCTCCATCCATCTTCCTATCAACTCTAACCAGCTTCCCTATCCCTGCTAAAGAAAAGCATCTCCACAGCACGATGCTGCCACCACCATGTTTCATGATGGGGATGGTGTGTTCAGGGTGATTTGCATAGTTAGTTTACATTTTTTATTTTTTTTAAAACAATGTACCATTTTCATTCCACTTCACAATTTTTGCGCCACTTGGTGTTGCTCTATCACATATGATCCCGATAAAATAAATGTACGCTTTGGTTGTTGTGAGACAAAGTGGTAAAGTTCAAGGGGTATGAATACTATTGCAAGGCTCTGCATGTGTTTTAAAGATTATGGAGAGGTGTTGATTCAACATTATTTCAACTCTGTAGTTTTTGGTGCTGTAACTGTATTGTGTTAAAGCTGGGGTATATGATTTGGGAGAAAATAGCAGTTGGGATAGAGATTTGAAACCAAATACCTCAACCGCTCCACTTGTTCTCTTTGGTCCCTCTCCTATGGTCCCTCCCTGACACGCTCTACACCAACAAAGTTGTGCCAAAGTGAATGGACAGTCCCAACAGCCAATAAGAACAGAGAATCGGAGCCTCGCTCTGATTGGTCAAAGTGTACCGCTCATGTACTGTCTGACTGTCCATTCACTTTGGCACGACTTTGTTGGTGTAGAGCGTGTCAGGGAGGGACCATAGGGGAGGGACCAAAGAGAACAAGTGGAGCGGTTGAGGTATTTGTATTCTAATCTTTTTCCCAACTGCTATCTTCTCCCAAATCATATACCCCAGCTTTAATGAGACAATGATCAATTTAAATATCAATAAATATAATATGTAAAGGTTTAATAGTATTTTTTTGTGATTTTTTTGTTTTGTTTTTTGTTCTAGTTTACAAGTGAAATGCTTGCGTCAACAACCAGCCTGGAGAGTGAGGACTACTGTCCTTGCTCAGTCTCTGAGTCAGACACCAGTCCAGAGAGGGGGAGAACAAGGAGAAGAGAGAAGAAAGGAAGAAAAACAGCAGCACCATCCGTGTCACCAGACACCAGTTCAGAAAGGGGGAGACCAAGGAGAAGAGAGGCAGAGAGAGAAAGAGAGAAAGGAAGAAAAACAGCGGCACCATCCACGTCACCAGACACCAGTTCAGAAAGGGGAGGGGAGAGCAAGGGAGGCACCCGCAGAAGAGAAGGGGAGACCAAGGAGAAGGAGGAGAGAGAGAAAAAGAGGAGAAAGAGAAGAAAAAAACAGCGGCACCATCCGCGTCACCAGACACCAGTTCAGAAAGGGGGAGACCGAGGAGAAGAGAGGCAGAGAGAGGGAGAGCAAAGAGAAGAGAGAAGAGAGAAAGAGAGAAAGGAAGAAAAACAGCGGCACCATCCGCGTCACCAGACACCAGTTCAGAAAGGGGGAGACCGAGGAGAAGAGAGGCAGAGAGAGGGAGAGCAAAGAGAAGAGAGGACAGGAGAGGAAGACAGCGAGAGAGAAGAAAGGAGAAAAGTGGGGTTTCAGTCATGAAATTTAAGAAGAATGGTAAGAAACATTACTGCCTTTTCTGCCATTTGTCGTTCAGCAAAATCGCCCGCCATTTGGAGGCCCGACATGGAAGTATACCAGAAGTTAAACGAGCAGTTACCTTACCCAAGGGGTCAAAACAAAGAAGATTGCAACTGAATCTGCTACGAAACAGAGGCAACCGCATACACAATAACAAGGTCCTTCAAGATGGAAGAGGGGTTATGATACCCAGCCAGCAGAGCCGTGAGCCTGTTAATCCGAACGAATACATGCATTGCATCAATTGTGAAGCACTGCTGAAAAGAAAAGCCTTGTGGAGGCATATGAAAAGGTGCCAGTTGGCCCAGAGAGTTGGTAAGCCAGGTAAAACTAGAGTACAGGCACTGTGTGCCTATATGCAGCCAGTCCCAAGTCATGTGAATAAAAATCTGTGGAAACTGGTTAATGATATGAATCAGGATGAGGTAACTGAAACCGTTCGAGGGGAAAAGTGGATTCTTAGATTTGGGGAAAAGCTGTATAGTAAACACGGACATGATGTTACCAAACATGAATATATCAGGCAAAAAATGAGGGAAACGGGAAGACTGATACAAAAAGCGAAGTCTATTGGACACCTAAAAACGACAAATGATTTTTTTGTTCCAGCCAACTTTAGTGCTGTTGTTGAAGCTGTGAAGGCTGTGGCAGATTTTAACGAAGACCAGGGTCTTTTTAAAACTCCCTCCCTGGCTTTAAAGCTAGGACACAACCTCAAAAAACTGGCAGATATAGTCGAATGTGAAGCCATGATGTCAGAAGATGAGAACACCCTGCACAATGTGCGCACATTCAAGAGGCTGTATGAAGCGAGATGGAACGAGTCTGTGGCAACACATGCACTCAGAAATCTTAATGAAGCCAGATGGAACGCACCTACACTTCTTCCTTTCACGGAGGATGTGAAAAAAATGCACCATCACATAGACGAACAACGGATGGAGTTCCACACCAAACTTCTCCAATCACCAAACAAGAAAAGTTGGTCGGATTTGGCAAACCTCACGCTCTGTGAAATTATCCTGTTTAATCGCAGGAGGGAGGGGGAGGTGGCTAAAATGCCACTGAAGGCTTTCACTGTCCGAGACACCAGCTCTACACACCCTGATATAGAGCTTGGGTTATCGGCTATGGAAAAGAAGCTCTGCCAGCACTTCCAAAGGATTGAGATACAGGGTAAAAGACAACGAAAGGTCGCCATACTTATCACGCCAAAAATGTTATCGTCCATGCAGGCACTTGTTCAGAGCCGCTTACAATGTGGTGTTCCAGAGGAAAATATTTTCATGTTCGCGAGACCTGAAGCCATGACACACTTCCGAGGATCAGATGCCATCCGAAATTTTGCTCGCAAGTGCGGGGCAAAACATCCAGAAGCCCTATCCTCAACTAAGTTGAGAAAACACGTGGCAACCATGTCAAAAGTACTTAACTTGAAGGATAACGAAATGGACGACATGGCAGACTTCCTTGGCCACGATATAAGAGTCCACCGACAATTCTATCGTCTCCCAGAGGGCACATTGCAGCTAGCAAAAATAAGCAAAGTACTTTTGGCTCTTGAAAGGGGTAAAATGTCCGAGTTCAAGGGCAAGAACCTTGAGGAAATCAGCATTGATCCAAATGGTACAATATTTATAATTTTGATATCTTTGCATGCATGAGTTTACAATTCTAATGTCTTTAAGTGAACATGTTTATTAAGTGGTTATTTGTCTTTCAGAGGAAATGGCTGTGGACAGCGATCCTTCTGAGGATGAGGTGGACCAATCGATTTCAACAGGTATAAGGAGACCCATCCTTGTGGTAAAAATGTTCTTTTGTTGCCAGTAACTTTTATACATTATTTTTTTTTTGTTAATTTCCAGTACAATGAATGTATTTCTGTAAAGTAGAAGGTCAAAGCTGTTGGACGGTGATACACAAAGCTAAACGTACACATGTTTTATGTTACTTAAGTAGACCTCTGACATGTGATATAAACCTGATTTTTCCGTTAATCAATAAAACCGGTATTTACTTACAGCCGGATCAAGTCGAAAGAGGAAGAGCACGATTGAAGTTGGATCTGATACTGATCAACGGCAAACTAAAGGTAATGGCATTTTTTTTTAAAATTACAAACGCACTAAAGAATAGGGGAGATTCCCTGATTTTTAATGCATTCATATTGCTCCACATTGTGTCCAGTGAGAAAGATGGCAAAAACAAAAAGCCGAAACAACCAGCTGCCAGCGGATGACGACGAATCTCTAGATGGAACCCAAATCACCAAAGGTTAGTTTCTATGATGACCCAGGGTTACTTAGATCCAGTCCTTGGTGGTTACCAGAGCATTGCTTGTTTTTTCTAGGTAATTGTTATGGGGTTATTTGTTATCTTTGAACTTCATGCCATTTTACATTAATTGGCCTTAATTCTTTGTCTAAGGTTCATCAAAGGGGGCTAGGAGGATGTGGAGCGCAGAGGAGGTCCAGGCCGTGGAAAGACATCTCATGGACAACATCAAACAAGGAAAGGTTCCTGGTAAAGCGCAATGTGAAACCTGCATAAAGGGCTCTGCAGAGGCCTTAAGGGGAAGGACCTGGCGGGCAGTTAAGTACTACATTAAGAATCGGATAGAAAGCTTAAAGCATCTGTGATTTTATACAAAGAAATGTTCTAAAAACAATTTGTTCTAAAGACTTGAAATGATAAATGAAAATTATGATTTTGTTCCAAAAGTGTTATTAAAATCCTTTACTTCAGGTATATAGGAAGAG
Organism: Hyperoplus lanceolatus; assembly: GCA_026929865.2. Lineage (NCBI taxonomy): Eukaryota > Metazoa > Chordata > Actinopteri > Uranoscopiformes > Ammodytidae > Hyperoplus > Hyperoplus lanceolatus. The sequence goes on along the minus strand of CM049403.1, from coordinate 34,090,819 downwards.
AGAGACAGGTATGAGAGGGAAAGAGGGAGAGAAGTATGTAGGAAGAGAGAGAAGTATGTAGGAAGAGAGAGACAGGTATGTAGGAAGAGAGAGACAGGTATGTAGGAAGAGAGAGACAGGTATGTAGGAAGAGGGAGACAGGTATGTAGGAAGAGAGAGACAGGTATGTAGGAAGAGAGAAGTGTGTAGGAAGAGAGAGAGAGGTATGTAGGAAGAGGGAGAGAAGTATGTAGGAAGAGAGAGACAGGTATGTAGGAAGAGAGAGACAGGTATGTAGGAAGAGAGAGAAGTATGTAGGAAGAGAGAGACAAGTATGTAGGAAGAGAGAGACAAGTATGTAGGAAGAGAGAGACAGGTATGTAGGAAGAGAGAGACAGGTATGTAGGAAGAGAGAGACAGGTATGTAGGAAGAGAGAGACAGGTATGTAGGAAGAGAGAGACAGGTATGTAGGAAGAGAGAGACAAGTATGTAGGAAGAGAGAGACAAGTATGTAGGAAGAGAGAGACAGGTATGTAGGAAGAGAGAGACAGGTATGTAGGAAGAGAGAGACAGGTATGTAGGAAGAGAGAGACAGGTATGTAGGAAGAGAGAGACAAGTATGTAGGAAGAGAGAGACAAGTATGTAGGAAGAGAGAGACAGGTATGTAGGAAGAGAGAAGTATGTAGGAAGAGAGAGACAGGTATGTAGGAAGAGAGAGACAGGTATGTAGGAAGAGAGAGACAGGTATGTAGGAAGAGAGAGACAGGTATGTAGGAAGAGAGAGACAGGTATGTAGGAAGAGAGAGACAGGTATGTAGGAAGAGAGAGACAGGTATGTAGGAAGAGGGAGATAAGTATGTAGGAAGAGAGAGACAGGTATGTAGGAAGAGGAAAAATGTTTGAAAATTATGATTTAGTTCCTAAAGCTCATTGTCATTGAAACAGTAAAAAAAAGTGTTTGTTAAGTACAGATAAAGTGTTTGTGTTGCAAAATGGAGAGACATACATGTTTGTTGGGGGCCGGGGGGGGTGGGTGTAGCCAGGTGTCAATGTTAATATGGACTTGTGTTAATAAACTTCATCTGTAATTTAAACATCATTGTTTTTGTGGCATCTCTTGAATGAAATCATGTTTAATGCAGAAACTGATTTCATATTAAATTTGCTAGCAAAAACTGACCATCAGATGGGCACGATCATTGATCGTAACCTGAAATTTGATGTGAACACTGACATGCTGTGCAAGAAGGGCCAGCAACGCCTTTACTGTCTTAGAAAATTAGTTAGATTCAATGTTGACAAAAGCCTGTTGAAATCGTTTTACTGTGCGTATACATTCTGTCATCTCCTTCTCTGTCATCTGTTGGTACGGTAACCTCACAATCAAGGATACAAATTCTTTTGGGAGAATTGTAAAAACTGCCTCTAAAATTACTGGCATGAAGTTAGAGAGCCTCGATCCCTTTTACAGCAAACAACTGCTCAAGAAAGCTATGCCCATTCGACGAGACAATGCCCATCCACTCAACTCAGGCCCTGTTCTCTCGGCAACACGAAACGGTGCAAACGCGGAAAAATTCCCACGGTTGCACTATATCATTTACAGGAAAACAGCAAACGCAGGCATGAAACCGCAGGCTTTTGAGATCACCTCCCAGGGAGGATTTTATGGAAAACACAACGGTTTTGGTTTCTTGTAAACACCGAAACCATTTCCCCTGATAACGCTGACGTCACGGCTCCACCCTCACACATGCGTAGTCTATAACATTTGCTGTCAAAATACCCACAGGCCAGTTATACAGTTAGAAGACAACATAACATGCACGGTGTCTCCGCGGCACCACCACTGTGATCAGCGGAGAGTGTCGTGCAGGGCTCAAATATAACACTCGCCAATTTAGTCTATAGTCTATCAGTAAGTTATTGATACCATGCACCCGCCACTTTGTCTGGGGAAAGATTTGTGCTCTGCCGGTTTTTCTAGCAAAATAAACGTGTGTAGCTTCTATATGCCAGGGACACAGCTCTCTCTACATTTAAAAAACACTATCCGTAGTTCGCAGCGGTTAAGTTACTGTTCAACAAAAGGAGCATTAAAGCTACGGCTTCACAGTAAAAGCATTTCACTGGCTAAACATTAAACCTGCAGTGTGTAGAATTTTGGGTTTTATTTCCTAGCAGATATTGTAAAAAGTAATTATGATATCCATAAGTACATTTAATTTAGTGCATAATAGCTGAAAAAAATGTTTTGAATAATATTTTTTCCCCTTAGAAAGGGTCTCATATATGTCCATATTTCTGCAAATCTTGGACCAAAGCCTAGTGCCGCCATCTTGAAAGTGTCATAGTTGGAATGTCATCAGGTGTATTGTTTAAAATTTAGAATTGTTCTTGTCCTTGAAGGCCACTGTAGCTTCTGTTATTATTCGAAAGGGTTGGGGTTACCCAGGGAGCGTTGCATTCTAGAACTTTGTAGAACTTTCTTGATGATGTCATATTACACACTGCACCTTTAATAGCATTTCACTGGACAAACGTGAGTTGACTTTTATTTTGAAGTACGCCTAACAGGAAAAGTAGCCGCTCACAAAGCCCCTTCACTACCAGCATGTCTTCTGTTTTCACGAGTTCAATGGGTGAAATAAGAGGACAGAAAGCTTGTCATTTACAATACCCCAAGCTTACACCAACCGCTTTATGAACGTTAGTGGCATTAATTTTCAGTTACAGTAAGGTTTTATGCATCAAATTGTACCGGAAAAGCTATCTACTACTACCTTGTACCGCCAACTGCTGGCCTGGCATGCTTACTGCAGCGATCTCGTCCCGTTTCCTCTGAAAACATGTGTAAGAGTGAAGACGTCAGATAATTTGTGTCTGAACAGGTTTTTTTTAACCAAAAACGGGAAAACTGTCACGTTTTCACCGTGAGCACAGGGCCTCAGAGTACATGTTGTTGCCATCTGGCCTTCGTCTGTGTGTCCCTGAGATCACTACAAATTAATACAAGTATTAGATGCTGCTCTTGATGATGCTGCTGACGGCGGCACATAGCACTTTTGATCTTTGACTCCCCAGGTTTGTGTACATGCTGTGTTGTTTTGTGTCCATTGTTGTTTTGTAATGATCTTTTGTTTTTAGCCACTGCCCCCTCGCTGTGAACTAATTTGCCTTCTAAGGACATCAGTAAAAAACCTTGAACCTTATTAATCTTGACCTTATGAAATGACAATTGTCACTAAGTATTCCATCACTCCAAGGTAAATCCATGTGATAAGATCAAACTTATAAATTAGACTCAGGATAAGGTTTATTCAATTCAGGGGACTTTATTGGCATGACTTAACACTTAACATATTGCAATATATAAAAATGTTGAAAATGTTGCATCATTACAATGCAATAAAATTAACTAGAATATATACAGGTGAAACTCGAAAAATTAGAATATCGTGCAAAAGTTCATTTATTTCAGTGATTCAACCTAAATGGTGAAACTAATATATTATATAGACTCATTACATTCAAAGTGAGATATTTCAAGCCTTCATTTGTTATAATTGTGATTATTATGGTTTACAGCTTATGAAAACCCCAAATTAAAAATCTCAGAAAATTAGAATATTATATAAAATCAATAAAAAAAGGATTTTAAATACAGAAATGTCGGCCCTCTAGAAAGTATAATCATGCATATGTACTAAGTACTTGGATTGGGCCCCTTTTGCACAAAGTATTGCCTAAATGTGGCGTGGCATGGATGCTATCAGCCTGTGGCACTGCTGAGGTGTTATGGAAGCCCAGGTTGGTTTGATAGAGGCCTTCAGCTTGTCTGTATTGTTGGGTCTGGTGTGTCTCATCTGCTTCTTGACAATAGTCCATAGTTTCTCTATTGGGTTCAGGTCAGGAGAGTGTTGAAACTTGACAGTGGTCTTCAAGCCCCTTGGATTTTGTGCCCATCCACTCTTCCTCTAGACTCTGGGACCTTGATTTCCATGAAAGGCAACATTTAATTTGGGTCAGTGAGGTATCATGTCATCTGCTTCTGTTAGTCCACTGTGTTATCAAGTCCAAAGTCACCACAGCCATCTACCAGAAGATTTTAGAGCACTTCATGCTTCTGTCTGTTGACAAGCTTTATGGAGATGAGAATTTCCATTTCCAGCTAGACTTTGCACCTGCCCATAAGCCACTGGTAACTGGTTGACTGACCATGGTATTACTCTGCATGAATGGCCAGACAACTCTCCTGACCTGAACTCCATAGAGAAACTATGGACTATTGTCAAGAGGAAGATGATACACACCAGACCCAACAATACAGAGGCGCTGAATGCCACTATCAAAGCAACATGGGCTTCCATAACACCTCAGCAGTGCCACAGACTGATAGCATCCATGCCACTTGAGGCAAGAATTCATGCTAAAGGGGCCCAAACCAAGTACTTAATACATATGCATGATTATACTTTCTAGAGGGTCGACATTTCTGTATTTAAAAACCTTTTTTTATTGATTTTATGTAATATTCTAATTTTCTGAGATTTTGAATTTGGGTTTTTTATAAGCTGTAAGCCATAATAATCAAAATTATAGCAAATAAAGGCTTGACATATCTCACTTTGCATGTAATGAGTCTATATAAGATATTATTTTCACCTTTAAAGTTGAATTACTGAAATAAATGAACTTTTGCTCGATATTCTAATTTTTCGAGTTTCACCTGTAGTCTTGCATATGCTGCTGCTGTTCATGATGTGGCTGTCTAAGTGGTGGAAAAACAAACTGGTGCCCAAGTTGAACCCGCTGCAAACCAGCTCTAGCATCGGCCCCGAACTGGAACCTGGTTCCCCTTGGTGGAGAAGGGGTATGTGAGAGAGAAAGACGGAAAACTACTGGCCTGATTGTACAGTGTTACTAAATACATCTTGAAATTAAGAAAGAAAAGCATAAAATGTTTCATATGGTTTTGGTTATTTAATTTTGCTCTGTTTGCCAATAGGAGATGTAGTTTTGTTATAGCTGTGGTGTACTCTGGTTGAGTCTAATTGTTGGTTATTATGTTCCTGAGGCTTTGGTGTGTTTGTTGAGAAGGTTTGTGAACTTAGCCTGAAGACCATATGGGTAAGGGGGTTTACATTTTTAAATGTGTCCAAAACCTAATTGCTCTTTATGGTATTTTTTTTATCATTAGTGGATAAATTTGTGTAATTCTGCCTCCATGCAAGTGTTCAGTTTCTCTCTGGACATGTAGGAGGATTTTACCAAACTCTGCATGAAGGGTCTCAACAGGGTGGTCATCACATTGATACAATTCCTCATTATTTTGGTCCATTGAGGGTTTACTGTCGGGGCTTAGGTATCTGTAGAGATTGTTAACAGAGTTCTCAAACAATTGTTATGCTGCACATATTGACAGCATACATTGATTCAATACTATATGCCTTACCTTCCCCTTCACACCACTTTCAGTAACTTTGTTGAACAGCCCTGTTTTCAATGTAAAGAAAAGCTTTTTGGAAGTAAATACAAGCATACATTTTGGTTTATATGTTTATCAATGTGGTATTAATAAAAACAACAACACATGAGTGCGCCATCTGGTGGCTACTCTTAATTATTTCACCTGCTTATACAACCACAAGTAATAAAAGTAATCAAAATGTGCTTTTATTGCTGCCAAAAAAAACCTGCTATGATAAAAGGAGTTATATCATATAAAGGGGGTAAAATAGTCTCAATATTTGAAGGATTTGCAATGTGTCCCCATGGGGTTGGTAAAGTTCATGTCTGACATTTATTTGTAAAATCTTAACATTTCAAGTGATTTTTAGGATCCCAGAATCAAAAAAGATTTTTTGGAGTTAATATCTTGTCTCTAGCTCATTTAGAAAAAAAGCATCCCCATCATTACCCACCTGGTCTGGTTGTGGGGGGTGGGAGAAGGTGGGGGTGTGGGTGTGTGTGTGGGGGGGTGTGTGTGTGTGTGTGTGGGTGTGTGTGTGTTTTGTGTGTGTATAGGAGGGTGTGTGTGTGTGTATGAGTGTGTGTGTGTGTGGGGGGGGGGGGGTGTGTGGGTGTGGGTGTGTGTGTGTGTGTGTGTGGGGGGGGGTGGGTGTGGGGGGGGGGGTGTGTGGGTGTGTGTGGGGGGGGGGGGGGGGGGGGGGGGGTGTGTGTGTGTGTGTGTGTGTGTGTGTGTGTGTGTGTGTGTGTGTGTGTGTGTGTGTGTGTGTGTGTGTGTGTGTGTGTGTGTGTGTGTGTGTGTGTGTGTGCGTCCTACCTGTATGAACTGCTCTTTGCTGAGCAGAGCCGTCTTCAGCTCAGTGATGGTTTTCTCTCTCTCCTCCTCCTCCCTCCCTCTCTCCATCTCTCTCTCCTTCATCTCATCCTCTCTTTCCTGTAGCGCTGAAGTAGCTTTCTCCAGAGCCAGAAGCAAGTCCTGAACAACACACACACACACACACACACACACACACACACACACACACACACACACACACACACACACACACACACACACACACACACACACACACGTAAAAGAGTCAAGATACCATGGGATTTATCGGTGAACAAAAATAATGCATGCAATATGATTTTTTCTGAATCTAGAGACAAGTTGATATGCATATTGGCCTATTGGTGGATCAGCGTGTGCATTTACAAAGTGTTCCTCATCCCGAAATGTCCAAAGTGTATGCCTACTGCATCCTAACTAGATTATTTTTATGGTCAGCTGTACTATGTAGAATAGAAAAAAGAAAGAGGAGGAGATTTGGAAGGCAGGGGCAGACAACCCCCCCCTCGTCCTCCTACTAACATGGTTGTGCCAGTGTGTGTCTACAAACTCCATAGAAGAAAAAAGTAAATAAGTCTTAATCTGCGTTCCAAATCACATACTCTTTCTTTTTACTACACTACATACTAAAGTACAGAAGAGTTTTAGTCTTTTTACTACACTACATACTAAAGTACAGAAGAGTTTTAGTCTTTTTACTACACTACATACTAAAGAACAGAAGAGTTTTAGTCTTTTTACTACACTACATACTAAAGTACAGAAGAGTTTTAGTCTTTTTACTACACTACATACTAAATTACAGAAGAGTTTTAGTCTTTTTACTACACTACATACTAAAGTACAGAAGAGTTTTAGTCTTTTTACTACACTACATACTAAAGTACAGAAGAGTTTTAGTCTTTTTACTACACTACATACTAAAGAACAGAAGAGTTTTAGTCTGTTTACTACACTACATACTAAAGAACAGAAGAGTTTTAGTCTTTTTACTACACTACATACTAAAGAACAGAAGAGTTTTAGTCTTTTTACTACACTACATACTAAAGAACAGAAGAGTTTTAGTCTTTTTACTACACTACATACTAAAGTACAGAAGAGTTTTAGTCTTTTTACTACACTACATACTAAAGTACAGAAGAGTTTTATTGAGGTGTCTGTCTGTCTGCCTGCCCCCCTGCCTGCCTGTCTGCCCCTACTACACTACATACTAAAGTACAGAAGAGTTTTAGTCTTTTTACTACACTACATACTAAAGTACAGAATAGTTTTAGTCTTTTTACTACACTACATACTAAAGTACAGAAGAGTTTTAGTCTTTTTACTACACTACATACTAAAGTACAGAATAGTTTTAGTCTTTTTACTACACTACATACTAAAGTACAGAAGAGTTTTAGTCTTTTTACTACACTACATACTAAAGTACAGAAGAGTTTTATTGAGGTGTCTGTCTGTCTGCCTGCCCCCCTGCCTCCTGTCTGCCCCTACTACACTACATACTAAAGTACAGAAGAGTTTTAGTCTTTTTACTACACTACATACTAAAGTACAGAAGAGTTTTAGTCTCTTTACTACACTACATACTAAAGTACAGAAGAGTTTTAGGGCCACAGACAGGAGAGAGAGAAAAAAATCAGATAAGGAAGATTTTGTTTCATTATGTCGAGAAATGTCAAGAATAAAGACGAATACTCCAAAATGCTATTAGAGTTAGTGGGGCATTTATGTATTTTCAGCAAACTACAATTGACGTGCATGTATTGGGACATCCTAAATCTTTTTCTCTGTCTCCTACTAACCTGGTTGTGCCGGTGTGTGTCCCTCCTGTGTTCTAGCGCCCCCTGTAGGTCTGTCTCCAGCCTGTCAATCACTCTGTTCAGATGGTCTTGAGTGACAGCAGCGTGTGTGTGAGCGCGATGGGACGACTGAGACTCTAACTGAGCCTGAAACAGAGAAGACTGCAGAGCCAGCACCTCACCGCGCACGCTGTCTGATCCAGAGACCTGTAAAGGAATACACAAAACTCTCAGCACTATTCTGAAGGTTATTACAGAAGGATTTGTTCATGTGTTGTTAACTGATTTATGAGACTTTTTGTTCTTAAAACCAGGCTGAAAAGGCATATTTTAAACCTATACTTAGTCATGTAACATATGGACAAACAATAGGATAACATTACTGTTTTACATATCAATAATCAATAACTCATTTACATTAAAAAGGGGAACTTCGAAAATACGTACACACACAGAACGACAGAATTTTTTTTGTTTGTTTTTTGTGTACCGGAGATCCACTGGGTGTAATTTTGGCTTATCAATGTTTAAACAGTATACGCATGATTAATTACATATTGACAAATTAGTATATTTATTCAAACATATCTGAAAAAAACATTGTAATACAAAATATGACCTATGAGGGAAAGATATGTCAGCCTTTCCTGCATGACACCTTGTTGACTTTTTATTTTCTGCTTAAAGGAATACTTCACCCATACGGAACTGGCGTTCTATCATTATAAAATCACTATTATAATATAATGAATGAGGTTTTTCTTCCCTCAGTCTTCCCTCAGTCTTCCCTTGGCCCAGCTGTCCTGTTAATCCTAACCCTTACTGTGATGTTACAAGATGGAAACTGTAGGGTTAGACAGTGAGACCATAAAACACTCTTTCTGCCTTTTTCTCAGGCTAGGATGAACCGATTTCAATTTTTTTTTTGCACATTTATACAAAATAGGATCTCCGAGTTCAATACGCCTTCATATTCCAACCGGTGAAGTAGGGCTTTAACATTTACCTTTAGTTTAAACAATGTCCTTAGAAACCTTTTAAGTAGAGTACGCCATGTTAGTTGTTAATGTTATTTTGTCTTTCGTTTGTTTGTTCACTTTTTCAGTTGTGTGTTTGTGTCCTTTAAAAAATAAATAAAAAATGTAATAATAATAAATGGTTCTATGGAGTGTCTCTGTGTCAGTGTGAGGGACAGACCTGCAGCTGGCTTCTGTTGGAGAGTTCTTTCAGAGAACACAACCTCTTATTCTGCTCCTCAATGACTCGATACAGCTCTGCAGCCTGGACACACACACACGCACGCACACACACACACAGACAGACAGACAGACAGACAGACAGACACACACACAGACACACACACACACACAAAGACACACGCACGCATACACACACACACACACAGACAGATACACACACACACAGACAGACACACACACACACACACACACACACGCGCAGACAAGAAAAACATTGTTTAAATGTGACACTGCATTCTTTGTGTATTTCCACGGTCTGTCTGTCTGTCCATCTATCTCTCTATCCATCCATCCTTCCATCAATCTATCCCTCTTCTCTATCCACCCATCCATCCATCTGCCTCCCTCCCTCCATCCATCCATCCATCTATCTATCTATATCCATCCATCTATCTATATCCATCCATCTATCTATCTATCTATCTATCTATATCCATCCATCTATCTATCTATCTATCTATCTATATCCATCCATCTATCTATCTATCTATCTATCTATCTATCTATCTATCTATCTATCCATCCATCTATCCATCCATCCATCCATCTTTACCTGTGCTTCCTTGGTGTTGAGAGTTTCACTGAGTCTCTGGTTGTTTCTCTCTTGTCGTTGATTGTCTTCGTGAGTCGTGTGAAGCTCCATTTCCATCTCACTGAGACGCTGCTGCAGCTGCTACATACAGACACACACAGACAGACACACAGACACACAGACAGACAGACAGACAGACACACACACACACACACACAGTTGACAGTTACATTACATTGCCTTTATTTTCCCAACAAGTAAAGTCCAGTGGTGGTAGTCAATGCATTAAAGAAGGTAAAGCTCCTAAGAAGATACAATATGGTACAAGGTCACTGAGACCTCACACTATGTAAAGGTCACAGTAACCTTTGACCTTTGACCTCCAGAATCTATTCAGTTCATCTTTGAGTCAGAGTGAGAGAGAGAGAGAGAGAGAGGAGAGGGAGAGGGAGAGAGAGAGAGAGGGAGAGAGAGAGAGAGAGAGAGAGAGAGGGAGAGGGAGAGGGAGAGAGTCAGAGTGGACATCAGAGCAAAGTTTGAAGAACATCCCTCAGAGCGATCTCAAGCGTGGCGTGGACGCATGAAAACCAACTTGCTGATTGATAATGTATGAGGTGCATGGTGGAGTGTATGTTCTGTCTGTCTGTGTGTCTCTATGCATCTCTGTCTGGCTGTCTGTCTCTCTGTCGGTCTGTGTGTCTGTCTTTCTTCCTTTATCTCTGTCTGGCTGTCTGTCTGTCTGTCTGGCTGTCTGTCTGTATCTCTCTCTTTACCTCTGTCTGTCTGTATTTATCTCTGTCTGTCTGTCTGTCTGTTGTAACGTGTGTGGTGTGTTTGTTACCTTGTTCTTGGAGTCTCTCTCTCTGACCTTGGCCTGCAGAGAGGAGACTTGTTCCAGGGCTTTCTCACTCACACACTGACTGGCAGTGTGTCCGTACTGGGAGAGTCTGTCTGTCTGATTAGCTAGCAGCCTCTATACACACACACACACACACACGCACGCACACACATGCACACACACACACAGAGGGGAGAAATACAAGTGTCAGATAACAATGGAAATGCTTTACAATAGACCAACACACACACAGACACACACACACACACACACACACACACATCATTAACATAACAATGGAGTCGGTGAAGCCTTCACCTCCTGCGAACTCTTAGGAGACTGTTCCCACGACAACAGAGGCGTTGCCAGGATACGGGGCAAGACGAGGGAGAGAATTTATGATTATTCTTCTCAAGAGGGTGTTCACACACACACACACACACACACACACACACACACACACACACACACACACACACACACACACACACACCTATTGAGAGAAAAGAGATTTGGCCTTGTTTGCTTCACCAGATTATCAGATAAATTCTTCTGTACTTTTTAAATTTGTTCAGATTTTTATTGAAAGCAACATTTGTATTCTCATTCTAAATGGATATTGCTCAGACATTTTTATTTATTTTTTTTTTTCAACCTTTATTTCTACAGGTAAATCCCATTGAGACCGAAGACTCTTTTACCTGTTCCCATTCCCACGTTACCATTCACACACACATTCATACACCGATAGCAGCAGGCTAACTATCGACATTCACACGAGGCAAGGTGGGTGAAGTGTCTTGCCCAAGGACACAACAACCATGACACAGGTGGCAGGGTTGGGGATCGAAACCTCCAACCCTTTGATCATCGGCCGACCCGCTCTACCACCTGAGCCACAGTCGCACCTGATGATATAGTGTAGCCTAGTGTATGCCCCCTGTAAAGCACTTTGAATGGCCTTGTGTCTGAATTGTGCTATAGAAATAAACTGGCCTTGCCTTACACACTGACTGTTAGCAGGTTTTGAGGCTACACCAATCTACCTGTTGAAAGCAGAAGGGCGCACACTGGACATATTCATCCATCCACTGCTCCTCCATCTCTTCCATCCCTTTCTGCAGATCATGGTGGTCTGAGAACGGGGTTACAATCTCAGGGACAGTCTGGTGTGTGTGGTGGGGGTATAACTCACAGTCTAATGCCCCTACACACGGCGATAACTGGGCTTTAACGAGCACTGGTAGCTTGCTACCTCTGTATGGCTTCACCGGGCGATACTCCCATCCCCTAAGGGCACTGAGCATCATCTCAACCCCAAGAAGGGAGCTCTCGCTTGGGGCTTTATCCCAAGAAATACCCCTTATCTCCGGAGCCTCCATTTCTTCCATTTCTTTGGGATTTCTTTCTCGCGGACCGACTTCCACATCCACAGCAGTGTCTAGAGATTCTACAGACGATGTGGGGCTGGGGCTATCTCTCTCACACAAGGTTTTATCGCTGTCCAAATCAGCGGACGAATTCTCAAATGTAACAGTTGTTGTTTCGGATGTTTTGGCTTCCGTAGCGCCCGCTGAATAGCGTGTGGACGGCCCGCAAGACGTGCTCCGAGTCCTTTGCCCGACTTTTCGTGGCACTTTACACACCGCCTCGTAGTCCGAATCAGCCACACGTAAGGCCGCACACCCCCTGCACCGCCGCGGCTTATGCCCAGAAAGAGAGTCCGTTCCTGGGCATGGTAGTAGGTGATGGTGGGTACCAGTGTGGGTGTGTGTGTGTTGTTGGTGGTGGTCCAAAGTTGCTTCATCCTCTTTATCCGCCCAAGATTCATAAACCGAATACGTCAAATCATCTTGAATCATATCAGAGTATCTTACATCTTGCAGGGCGGATAAATCCACCACTGAAGGGGATTCTTCGGACCCAGTATCCATTGAAACTAAGCCTTCTTCTGCGTTGTTTTTGCGGTACAGTCCTCCGATGCATTGCCTGAGACGACCTTTCTCCAGCAATAGCTTGTGTAGCCTTTCGAGAGATAGCGCTTCCACCCTGGCGATCACCGTGTCGAATCGGTACACGCGGTCCAACATAAAGGTGCATTTAGAGCAGGCGAATTCCCCGCGACCGTCCCGGGACAGTTCGCGACCCAAAACGTGGGAGAGAAGCACCTGGAGGTTGACTTTAGCGGCCGGGTGGAAAATCCATCGGCGCTGGTTTCCGCAGAGCTCGCGGGCGCAGATACGGCACGATTCTTTCATTTTTACAACGTCAAGCATCACAAATCACAAACTGGATTAACTATAGGCCCTACTAATAACACAGCAGTGATGTCAAGAGTCAAGGCGAATGCTCTGGTTGAGTTTAACAAGAATTTCAATCGAGTGTCCCATTCAAAAACACCAAAAAAACTTGTTAAAAAAACTTGTTGAGAATTTTTTTTTGGTCCTTACTTTTCCAGTGTCAATGTCCAGAGCTCTTCCTTTGCGGTGTATGTTAAAGTTACTATGAGGAACTTTTTTGCGTGTGGAGTGTCCCGGCCGTTCAAGAATACCCCCCCAAAAAGTCCAATGCACTTATTTCAAATGGCTTGTAAAGAGAGGTTCTGATGTGTTTTATTTAGTCCTTATTCAGTCTCGTTCCAGTGTCTGCGATTCCAGTTGAATACGTTCAAATAATAATGGTTTAATTCATTATTAATGTGTTTCAAAATTTGATTATTTTACATTTTTCAAAGTCTAGAATAACATTTAAATGCATCTGAAGTTTTGCCCACAACATGATTACAATTGCTTGTATAATGTGTTCAGTTAATTAATATGATTTTGTTGGGCAATTTGCCTTTTCAAAAGCCTAATTACCATTGTGTACAAGTGAGAATACATTTTTTTTATGATTAACTAAATCTCTGCATACATAGGGCCTACTGAATATAACAAAATTCAATATATAAACCTATTAAATAATGGTCTATTTGGGTGGATATGAAAAAGCTGCATCAGAAATTCAGAAATAGTCGTAATTTGCAGCAAAAAAATCACAAATCTCGCCGGATCACGCCGACATGACAACGTGATCTTGTGCAGTGTCTGTTCCCAGGCAGAGCGGATGTGTCTCTGGTTGTTACGGTTTCACTTCCTTGGCAGCGCGGACGGGTTGTCTAATCGATGAATGCTTTTCTTTCACCATTAGTAGCCTTTTGCTGCTTTCGGTTGAAAATCCCAGTGAAAAGAATCGACCATTGTGTTGCTGTTAAATCAATGACGTATCTCTCTTCGCTTGACAGCATCATCTCCTCGCGGCTGCAGCTTCGACAGTCTCCGACACGAAAGCGGAAAATACCGATCTGTCCTCGGATGTTTTTGTAGATCCACAAGAGACCGCCCTGTTGTCCAAATTGTCCCCGGGTGTAGAGCTTTATCCCCGGCTAAGGATGGATGGATGGATGGATGGATGGATGGATGGATGGAGGCTGGCTGTCAGAGAGAGAGAGCCGCTTTCAGGAACCACACACAACGAAGCAGCGCTGACAGAAACCAAAGATCGTCTCTCGTTGAAAGGATGTGTCACTCCGCTGCGTCAACTAGTCCCGTATACAGACACTGACACGAGCCTGATAACCCACTTTACCCAAATTATTTAATTATATCGTATTCTTGGGAATATTTCACATATATATTTACAAGGTTACTGCTACAAAAAGTACAGTATGAAATGTTGAAGAAATATTTAGTGAAGAGTCGGACTTTGTCTATCTAAATCTATCTTATTATATATATTTCAAGCCCGGTCTGAGCTGGGAAAGACAGCTTTTAGCTTCAGTGCTCCCGACTCCTGGAACAACTTACAGCAACAAATTAAACTAAATACCTTCATATCCTTTAACCAATTTAAACAGACTATCTTAAATCTGCCAAACTCTACCTGTAACTGTTTTAATTAGGCTATATTGTACTTTCACCCATTTCATTTTAATTGCTGCCACTCTTCACCACTATGTAAATGTTTCAATAGTTTTTTCTCTCTTCACCTGTTGTTGTGTATTTGATGTATTTGCGTTGAATATTGTGTATGTATTGTTGTTTTTCCTTTGAATTTGTTTTGAACTCGACGTCATTGTAAATGAGGGTCACCCCTCAACTGGTCTCTGGAGGATAAATAAAAGTTAAATGAAATGAAATGAAGATATTTTAAATTTGGCCTAATAAAGGAATCCTATCAACTCGAATTATGTATCTGTTTCTGATGTCCTGTCATCATTGGGTTGTAGGCCTATGTTGTGTCTTGTGTTTAATTTGCCTGTATTTATAAATAATAACACATTATAGGCTACTTATACTTATACGTTAAAAATCTTGCCAACATTTCTGAAATATTGTTGTCTTCATCAGAACAAGTACATGAATAAAGTACTGTACACAGGGTAAGGTACTGTAGCCATTGTTAGTTGAAACGGATAACTGTTTAATACAGATTTTAAAGTGATAAATGGTAAATGGACTCGACTTATATGCGCTTTCTAGCCGATTTTCTCAGCCCCAAAGCGCTTTACATATCTTACCACATTCACCCATTCACACACACACTCATACACCGATGGTAGAAGCTGCCATAAGGCGCTCTAACCATCGGACAATTTGGGGTTCAGTGTCTTGCCCAGGGACCTTCGACATGTGGGGGGGGGGGGGGATCACCCCCCCCCCCCTCCCCCCCAAGGGGGAACTTCCTACCCACTTCGCCACTGCCGCCCACTAATTCCTCATCCTGCAAACACAATACAGATGTAGTCCTAATCCATTGAAAAGAATACTGATTATGTTGTGAAATCTCAGTAAGAAGAGGTTTAGTTATTTGGTCTCTGATATCAGTGAGGGAGTGAGACATCTTGCTTCTGCCCGGACTAAACCATTCAACTGTAAACAGGAGGGGGGCTGAACCACGCCCTCTTGTGTGTGTGTGTGTGTGTGTGTGTGTGTGTGTGTGTGTGTGTGTGTGTGTATGTGTGTGTGTGTCTCTCTCTGAGTGTGTGTGTGTGTGTGTGTCTCTCTCTCTGAGTGTGTGTGTGTGTGTGTGTGTGTGTGTGTGTGTGTGTGTGTGTCTCTCTCT
>CM049403.1:34065000-34067500 GCA_026929865.2 Hyperoplus lanceolatus | reverse complement strand
TGTGTGTGTGTTGATCTGTGTGTGTGTGTGTGTGTGTGTGTGTTGATCTGTGTGTGTGTATTGTACCTGTCTTTGTGGTGGTGGGAGTGTGTGTGTGTGTGTGTGTGTGTGTGTGTGTGTGTGTGTGTGTGTGTGTGTTGATCTGTGTGTGTGTGTGTGTGTGTTGATCTGTGTGTGTGTGTGTGTGTGTGTGTGTGTTGATCTGTGTGTGTGTGTGTGTGTGTGTATTGTACCTGTCTTTGTGGTGGTGGGAGTGTGTGTGTGTGAAGCCCCCTCTCTCCTCCTCCCTCTCCACCATCTCCCTCTCCAGGACCAGGCAGCGCTGGGCCGATGAGTCCGCCAACGAGGCACTTCGCTGGGCCTCGGCTCGGGACAACTCAGCCTCCTGGGTGGAACAATGATATGGTTACAATGCTGCATTATCCAATGATTTTTTTCTTAGAGTCATACAAACACACACACTATACTTTACAAAGAAAGGCCCATGTATGTGTTATTGCAGAAGAACCTTTCATATTATTATTATTTTTTATAGCCTATATATTTTATTATAACTTAGTATTATTTTATTTTTTTAGAAATTACTTAGTCTGTGTTCTTTAGATGCTGCAAGTGTGTGTTTGCTTGTGTGTGTTGAAAATAAACATATAAGAATATGGTTTTGTTGTCTCTCCTGTTTGTTTTTGTCCTCCTGTGTGTGTGTGTGTGTGTGTGTGATCTTGTTGTTACTTGTGTGTTTGTTTTTTGTTGTTGTTGTGTGTGTTGTCTTGTGTGTGTGTGGAAAATAAACATATAAGAGTGTGTGTGTGTCTCCCTGTGTGTGTGTGCGTGTCTCTCTGTGTGTGTGTGTGTGTGTGTGTGTGTGTGTGTCTCTGTGTGTGTGTGTGTCTGTGTGTGTGTGTGTGTGTGTGTGTGTGTGTGTGTGTGTGTGTGTGTGTCTGTGTGTGTGTGTGTGTGTCCTGTGTGTGTCTGTGGGCTCTCTGTGTGTGTGTGTGTGTGTGTGTCTCCCTGTGTGTGTGTGTGTGCGTGTGTGTCTCTGTGTGTGTGTGTGTGTGTGTGTGTCTGTGTGTGTGTGTGTGTGTGTGTGTGTGTGTGCTGTAGTGTGTGTGTGTCCCTGTGTGTGTGTGTGTGTGTGTGTGTGTGTGTGTGTGTGTGTGTGTGTCTGTGTGTGTGTGTGTGTGTGTGTGTGTGTGTGTGTGTGTGTGTGTGTGTGTCTCCCTGTGTGTGTGTGTGTGTGTGTGTGTGTGTGTGTGTCTGTAGTGTGTGCGTGTCTCTACCTCTTGCAGCAGTTGAACTTTGGTTTGCAGTATTTCCTGCATGTGACTGATTTCCTCCTGACGGTCTCCAAGGCGACGCTGCAGCTCTGCTTCATTCTGATTGGTCAGGCTCTCTGCTCTCGACCTATAGGAATCAACCAGGAAATAAACAACACACTTTATTATTAGATGCTGTTTAAAGTCTCTACGAGGAACTTTTAAATATTTCTGAAACAGTCTCATTTTTCCTCTGATGATCATAAATTACATGTAACAGCAAACGAGACCATCAGTGCAAAGAATACTATTTTTATATAGTTTTTCTTAATGCCTTTGTCATGGGTATACGCTCACCCAGGAACAACAGCTGGCGTAGTAAAAACACTACTGCTTTAGTCCAAAGGGGGGCGCTAGAATTAACATTAACGCTTTTAGTCCAAAGGGGGAATTCACATTATTTTTTTTGATTTTCCAAATTTGATGGGAATTTGTTTGTGTTTTTGCAGAGACACAGAGCAGCAAACATCGACATACACAGAGTTAACAACATGAGGAGAGAGAGGAAACTATACATCCCAGAGGGGGTTGTCAGTCAATGAGTGTGTGTGTGTGTGTGTGTGTGTGTGTGTGTGTGTGGGGTATAGCTGTGTGTTAGCGTTTGAGAGTGTGTGTGTGTGCCCTGCTAGCATGTGCCTGTGTGTGTGTGTGCTTGAATGCGTGTGTGTGTGTGTGTGTGTGTGTGCCCTGCTAGTGTGTCTGTGTGTGTGTGTGTGTGTGTGTGTGTGTGTGTGTGTGTGTGTGTGTGTGTGTGTGTGTGTGTCAGCACTCAAACACTTCAGCACTCTGAAAGGTCACACTCAGCCTCACTCACCACGTTAATAGCTCCAATGATAAACTGTAGCCACAGAGTTTATTTATGAAACAGCAGGACACACACACACACACACACACACACACACACACACATTTCAGGGCACACACACACACACACACACACACACACACACACACACACACACACACACATACACACACGCACTTTCAGGGCACACACACACACATACACACACGCAAGCAGGGCACACACACACTCTAGCACGCAGAGACACACACACGCAAGCAGGGCACACACACACACTCTAGCACACAGAGACACACACACACACCCAGGGCACACACACACACACACACACACACACACACACACACACACACTGACCCTAAACTCCACTCTCTCCTCACGC
>CM049403.1:34035000-34037500 GCA_026929865.2 Hyperoplus lanceolatus | reverse complement strand
AACAGCACGCTGAAGCAGCAAGCAAGTTTCCTTTGCCCGATGACATGTTTGACCGTTAAAAGCTGCTCTGCCACCGTGACACGGAGTTGGTTTGTTAACTGGAGTGATGGCGCACCGGAGCTAGACAGCTAAGCTGCATTCCAATAGTAGTTGCACTTCCCCTCGTTCATTTACCCTCAGCCCTTGGCATGACGTAACAGCATACGTTGCACGGAGGGAACTTGGAGAGCGGAGGGAGACTGGGCGGGGGAGGAGCGGGGGATATAAATGGAACCCACTAGCCCACTTGCCCTTGTAGTCGCAATGGACCAGTTACATAGGTAAATCTGAATGCAAATAATACAGAATTATAACATTCTGCAAAGGTAGCCTATGTTGCAGAAAGCCATTTCCATAGCATAACAAACATTGAATTTCGACACGGTAACTCAGATTATCAAGATATTGTTACTTACACATGTAAATTGTTTGCTCCGACATATTTTCTTATTTATGTTAGTTTCAACCAAAAACATTTGTTTTAAATAGTCCTCTAATTGGCAGCCATCGGTGTTATAGCAGCAATGTGTAAACTGCAATACATTCACTGGATTGTTCCTTTGGAAATAGGATAGCCTAATTTAGGCCTTTCACACCAAAATGAACCAAGAGTCAGTTCCAGGCTGGTGCTGGGGTCAGTTCAAAACTGGTTACAGCCTTATCCCAGTTATGAACCGGTTGGTTTCACATCGACCGGAGACAGCCATGGAGCCGGCAAGAGAGCAACGTCATGACGTCACTGTAAACGTGTGTGTACGTCGCCCGACGCCGCTGCTCTTGTGGCTAACGCTAAAGCAATCGCTAGCTTTAAGCACAACAACAGCGGCGAATACGTCTTATTTTTACACGTGTTAGCTCTCGCTTTGCTTTCTTAACCAAACAGGACCCATACAGCGTATTCTCGCCGGTCAATTTGATCGCTACGTTCGGTAATTATGTTATGTTTACGTCTCGTAGTAGCGGTGTTTTTAAACATGGCGGGCATAAGGTTTTAGTTGGTCTGGTTGGTCAGGATAATCCCTCCCCCGGCCGCTGGCGCAAGCGGTTCACTTCAAACCCTGCTCAATCCTGGGGTTTGAGTTGAACCGGTTTTTACGGCCCGGAGCAGGCTTTCTGGCGGTGTGAAACCAAAACACTGGCTCTAACTCCGAACTAGCCCAGAACTAGCACCGATTTTGCGGCGGTGTGAAAGGCCTAATTGAGGCGTTTTGGAATATATTTATATATATATATTTGTCCTGTAGGTGGCCGCGATGTCCCTAAAGGCATACAGTCTACCGGAAAATAAAAGGAGAAGAAGAAGAAGAAGACGAACTGCAATGCACTGTGGGTGATATCCACCTCGGAGTGACCATGGATGTTCACTCGATCACTCAGCCCTCCGAGGGTCTATCTCACCAAGTTCACTTCAGTTTCCAGACAATTGGAACGACACTTAAGATGGCAGCGGGGATTTCCCCGAGGGCAAGTGAACAAGGGCATGTTGAACGGGTATTGGATCGCAGGGCTAGAGCAACAGATGAGGCTTCTTCTGTTGCAGGTAGAGAAGCTGTATTACAGCCCAGAACTCTGCTGCAGAGCCCCCGTGTGGCGCGGCGGTGTAACTGCAGTGTGACTGTAGGGACTCGGAGGGACAGCTGCCTCCCGCTCCATATATGCTCCCGCCACATGAACTTTTTTTCTCCGCGGTATAAACGGTAATCTCTCCCGGTAGACACTTTCATATCGTCCACGATATGATATCGTCTTATCGCCCAGCCCTAACTGTCACCCAATGCGACAGCCACCAAAAAATACATGTGTGTGTGTGTGTGTGTGTGTGTAACAATGTGTGTGTGTGTGTGTGCGCATGTAACAAACACACACACACACACACACACGCACATGCACACGCGCACACACACACACACACACACACACACACACACACAGAATGATATTCATATGTTTTAATTAGTGTATAATTTCTTGAAAAAAAATATAGTTTTTAATGACCTTAGCCTTACAGGTTTTTATATATAGTGGGGCGTCCTGGGGAAATGCACCTGTTGGAAGACCAAGAAGAAGAAGAAGTACTATAGAATAAATAACTAAATACATCTTCACCTCATCACTTGATATTGTGGAAAGACTTGAGGCAGTGGTGGATGATGCCATCTTTAGTAACTATAGCAGGCCTATTCAACTAGCGGCCCGTGGGCCGAATACGGCCCTTCTTGTTTTTTTTCTGGCCCGCAAGAGGTTGCCTGCAGACAAAAAAATAAATAAAAAACTTATTTATTTGTTTTTCAAGGCAAATTGTTGTCTGCCAATCTGGTTTGCGTGAAAGGAATTCCTGACAAGTTTATTCCAGTTAGCAGAGAGTTAACACGACCTTAAGAACCATTTATTTGTAGTGATTAATTGACATTATATGTTTTACTGTGTGTGTGGCCCATGAACCCCCAGCGGTTTTCCTTTT
>CM049403.1:33987500-34012500 GCA_026929865.2 Hyperoplus lanceolatus | reverse complement strand
AACCACTGGGTAAGACAGTGAGACCATAAAACACTCTTTCTGCCTTTTCTCAGGCTAAGATGATCCGATTTATTTATTTTTTGCACATTTATACTACATAGGATCTCAGAGTTCAATACACCTTCATATTCCCACCGGTGAAGTAGGCCTTTAAGGCAAGGCAAGTTTATTTCTATAGCACAATTCAGACACAAGGCCATTCAAAGTGCTTTACGGGGGCATACAATATCAATATTAGACATTAATTGCATTTAAGAGTTATGCGTCCTAATTCACTATGGTTTGGGTTTTAGTGCGTATTTGTATCAGATTGTTTTTCAACATTCATTTCACTCGGCCAAATTCCCAGCAAACATTCCACTTCCACATCAGAACAACAGCAAGCCTTCTTCTACAGACAGACAGACAGACAGACAGACAGACAGACAGACAGACAGACAGACAGACAGACAGACAGGTATTGTGTGGAGGGGAACAGTCCGATATAAAGTGAGGTCAGGACAGACAGACAGACAGACAGACAGGTATTGTGTGGAGGGGAACAGTCCGATATAAAGTGAGGTCAGGACAGACAGACAGACAGACAGACAGGTATTGTGTGGAGGGGAACAGTCCGATATAAAGTGAGGTCAGGACAGACAGACAGACAGACAGACAGACAGACAGACAGACAGACAGGTATTGTGTGGAGGGGAACAGTCCGATATAAAGTGAGGTCAGGACAGACAGACAGACAGACAGACAGACAGACAGACAGACAGACAGTTTCACAACAACAGACAACAACAACAGACAGACAGACAGACAGGTATTGTGTGGAGGGGAACAGTCCGATATAAAGTGAGGTCAGGACAGACAGACAGACAGACAGACAGACAGGTATTGTGTGGAGGGGAACAGTCCGATATAAAGTGAGGTCAGGACTCTGTCAATCTCTATGCTGGAGCATCCATACCGTGCTGAAGCTCACCTCTTCCAACCAGGCCAGGGCCAAGGAAGCACTGGGAGAACACACCAGACTGTCCGTCTGTCTGTCTGTCTGTCTGTCTATCTGTCTGTGTGTGTGTGTGTGTGTGTCTGTCTGTCTGTCTGTGTGTCTGTCTATCTGTCTGTGAGTGTGCGCCCCTAAATTTCCTGAAAAAGTAAAGAAATATAGTTGTGTTTTTATGCCGCTATTTGAAACGTCTCAGAGTCTATCCGTTCACCATTAAAGAACCCCAAGCGCATTTGATATGTTTTTACTGTGGTTTCAAGATTCATATAATTTGACCTTTTTCCCCCAATACAAGCCAAACTCTCCACATTAATTCCACATTACTACAACCAGCCCCTCTCTCTCTCACACACACACACACACACACACACACACACACACACACACACACACACACACACATACAGTAGAGAGAGAGAGAGAGAGACGCACACACGCACGCACACACACACAGACACGGAGAGACACACACACACACACGTACGCTCACAGACACACACAAACACAACACGCATGGAAACAAGGGACACGGTAATTGCAACCTCCGGAGTTATATCAGACCCATAATGCATCTGGCAAAGCTCCCAGAATCCATTACTGCACCTCAGTTCTCCTCAGTTCAAACCAATACTAACATTTATTTTTTTTATTTTTTACTGTAAATATGTGGGTTTACATTATAAACTCATAGATGTCCTTTATAAGTGTAGCTTCAGTGCCCCTGACTCCTGGAACAACTTACAGCAACAAATTAAAATAAATACCTTCATATCCTTTAGACATTTCATCTTCAATCTGCTTAACTCAACCTCTAAAGCTGGGGTGGAGGATTTGGGGAGAAAATGGGACAGAGATTCGAATCCAAATACCTCAACCGCTCCACTTGTTCTCTTTGGTCCCTCCCCTATGGTCCCTCCCTGACACGCTCTACACCAACAACGTCGGTGCGAAAGTGAATGGCAGTCCCAACAGCCAATAAGAACAGAGAATCGGAGCCTCGCTCTGATTGGTCAAAGTGTACAGCTCATGTTAACGTTGACCAATCAGATATCACATATACCCCAGCTTTAACTGTTTTAATTCGGCTATATTGTGCTACCATCAAAGCGTTCATGAGATATTGTGCTCACAAGAATGGCCCCGGACTGACAGACAGACAACCTAAAAACATGAACTCAAACGATGCCTCTTTGCTAACGTCATAGGGCTATTTTACCAGCCTATGGAAAGACACACAGAGAAAGGGACTGTGGACAAACAGAGGGAAATCCTGAGAGCAGAGCGTCAGTTGCAACAACATCTTCCCAAACACACCTTCATAGTCATAACCACATACACACACACACACACACACTTCATAGTCATAACCACACACACACGCACACACCTTCATAACCACCACACACACACGCACACATACACATCTTCATAGTCACTTAGTCATAACCACATAGCACAGACACGCCCGGACACGGACATTACTACAGGCTTTTTTTTCAACAACATTTTAGCTGAGCTCTACTCCTCAACACGATTGCAGCATCCACGTACAACATATATATATATAAAGTATTTCATATGTTAGCAGAATAACATTCACTCTGATTCACAAAGTGTTCAAACTATATGCACAAGTGCTTTTTAATCATCAAACTGACTTGACAATCAACATTAACTGAGTGGAAGGACATCGCATGTAAACTAACCTAGCAAAACTTCCATACGGTCTCTCCGTAATCCACGTAAAATGTTAATTTTTTTTAACTTTTAGTACGGACATACCGGACAGAAATGTTACGGAGGAGAGGAGTTTCGGAGGCAAACGGACATTACGGAGATCACATACGAGATGTACGTAAGTGGAAACGAGGCGTTATGGTAAATCATGTGAGTCCAGGTGTGAGCGTGTGTGTGTGTGTGTGAGAGAGTGTGTGTGTATGTGAGTCCAGGTGTGTCTGTGTGTGTGTGTGTGTGTGTGTGTGTGTGTGTGTGTGAGTCCAGGTGTCTGTGTCCAGGTGTGTGTGTGTGTGTGTGTGTGTGTGTGAGTCCAGGTGTCTGTGTCCAGGTGTGTGTGTGTGTGTGTGTCTGAGTCCAGGTGTGAGCAGCTTGTATCATGTTCTTACCTGTTCAAACTCCCTGAGGCTGTGCATCTGAACCGGAGGGCCTTTATCCGTCTCATCACACGAGAACTCTGCAGAAAGAAACACGAGAATAGATCAAATTAAACATGTTTTTAACCAAACCCCTCATCCATTGTATATCTGCACTTCACAAAGAACTTAGAACTAATATTTGTGTGTTGAATATTGTTGTTGCAAATGTGTGTGCTGCTTGATTGTGTAATGTGTGTGTTGTTGCTGCTTAAGTTTGTTGACTGTGTCTTTCATGATGCGCCCCCTTAAAATTGCCCCTCGGGAACGGATAAAGTGATTTTTTTTTTTTTTAATATTTTTTTTGGGCATTTTTAAGCTTTATTGATAGTGTAGAGAGACAGAGGTGAAATGGGGCAGAGAGGGGAGTGACATGCAGAGAACGACCGCGGGCTGGAATTGAACCCGGGTCCGCTGCTGGCCGAGGCCCATAGAAAAATCAAACTCAGTTCGAAAAAAAAAAATAAAAGCCGCAAATTTGCGAAGCGGAAATGACTGCGCTGATGTGGAAGCTTGAATTTGACTCGCACGAATAAAACGCTTGGTGTGCAAAGGCCTTTAGGAGACGGGAAATCAATATTTCGGCCTTGGAATCATGATGTAAAAACTGATTATTCCCTCTATCATCACAAATCATATCGCAATTGCAACATCAGTCACAATAATCCCAGTAAGACATTTGTTTTCCAAATCGTGTGGGCTTCTGTGTGTGTGTGTGTGTGTGTGTGTGTGTGTGTGTGTGTGTGTGTGTGTGTGTGAGAGACAAGGCCCTGCACTTCAAGGCTTTCTCCTATATTGAATAAAATGTTCCACTGTGATGGAGGATCATCAGTCAGTATAACGACCTGTGGGCTTTACTGAACAGCATCTCTGAGACATTCTGATCGACCCTTGTGTCATTATAACCCTATTAAGCCAGGATATATGGGCCGTACACACACACACACACACACACACACACACACACACACACACTCAAACTCACACTATCACTCTCTCACACACACACACACGCACACAACGTCGGCTTTCAGTCAAGACATCCAGCATCGCTTGCTATTCGGGTCCTTCAAGTTTGCCGGGGTTCACACACACACACACACACACACACACACACACACACACACACACACACACACACACACACACACACACTCCTGTCCAGCTGAAACACATCCAAAGGTCTTAAAGCCAAACTTATTATTTCTAAACGACCTGCAGTGTTTCCAGAAAAAAAACTCCACACAGGAGGGATTTGTGCATTACTTTGTGTTTTATCCTTCTAAAATGGGGCCCTGATGTGTGTGTCTGCGCGTGTGTGAGTGTGTGTGTGTGTGTGAGTGTGTGATCCACTGGGATGTAATCAAGACGAATTTGGCAGAACTCAGATTTTTGATGGTTCCTTTAATTTGCGGTGCATTAAACATTATCAGAACGCTGTAATATAGAAGTAGAACATATTCTGGATGGAAGCCTGGAGCAGAATATATGAATGACTTGGGAATCATTTATTGTGTTATCTATTGTGCTTTTTCCAGAGATAATGGTAATAGAGCCACAACATTACCTTACCATATACAGCTCTGGAAAAAATGAAGAGACCACTCCAAATGTTCTGTGTCTCTCGTTTTACTATTTATAGGCATATGTTTGAGTAGAAGGAACATTTTGGTTTTATAATATAAACTACTGACAACATTTCTACCAAATTCCAATACATTTTTTTTGTCATTAAAGAGCATTTTCATTAAGTAATGTAGACATGAAGATTTATGTTTTGAAATGTGAATTTTGTCGCGTCTCACTTTAAGAAGCGACGTCCCAGAAAAATCTAACTCAGTTCGAAAAAATAAAAAACGCAAATTTGCGGTGCGAAATGACGGCGCTGGTGTGGAAGCTTGTATTGACTCTGTATACGGTCGTTAATTAACGGATAAATCGCACGAATAAAACGCGCCCGGTGTGCAAAGGCATTTAGTCTTCGCTCTAGTTAATGCTAGCACTAACTTTACTTAAAGAGCAACTTGCAGGTTAAAAAAAAAAATCGAATTGGATTCATAACATATTCTGGACATGACCATTCTGAAACAATATGAAGGATTTTACATGTTTTTCAAAACACAAATATGTAAATTGTGAGAGAAAAATTCACTTTTTTGAGCTAAGCTGCGAAAAAAAGTTCTCAGAATTTGAACCGTGAATGACGTCACGTGAGGGAGTCGTGAGAACCTGACCGAACGTGAAAGCCTCAACCTAATGCCTCGTTTCCACGTACGTATGTCACTCATGTCCGGAACATAGATAGTAAATAATATGGATGTAGCATCCGGGCTGACCTCAGTTATTCACACGGCATCCAATAATCCTGGTTTGTGCACGTCGCCATTTTGTGAGGGGGGGAGGGAGATAGCTGACGTATACCTCCGAGGCAAAGTGAGGGACAACGGGCGGAGAGCTGTCACTCAAGAGATCGCGCCAATACATTTTAACCTCTGATAAAATAAAAACTAGCGTGGTCCAAAAAATTCCCCCCCCCCCCCTCAGTGTTGTCATGGAGATATGACCTAAACATACAGACTAAAATGGTTTCGTGGCCCAGGCTGTAAATAGGTTTAATAAGACTTTGAAAACGGCCTGTCTAACAAGTGAGTCAAAGAAAAATGGCTCAGTCTTGGTACCACCCCCCTAGTGGCACTTCCGGTTACTACAGTTGAGGTCACTTCCTAATTGAAGTGTGGGGGTCCATGTCTGCAGCGATCGCAGGCCCTCTCACTTGTGTCATTTAACTAATAAATCTGACTTTATTTCATATCAAGTACTTTTAAATCATCGATCTAACTGACTTGACAATCAACATTAACTGAGTGGAAGGACATCGCATGTAAACTAACCTAGCAAAACTTCCATACGGTCTCTCCGTAATCCACGTAAAATGTTAAATTTGTTTAACTTTTAGTACGGACATACCGGTGTGAGTACCAGATATGTTCGGCTGCCAAATATGTTCGGGTTGCATAATGATGACGCACTTCCTGTACTACGCGAGATCCACTTCTTTCTTACGAATCTATTGCAAACTGCAATCTATTATAATATTATCATTCACAATGTAAACATTACAATAAAGATACATGTAGAAAGAAAGTACGTGTAGTTTTCGGAAAAAATAGATAAGCTATCGTTCGTAATAGCAAAGGGATTGTGGAAAATGTCATTATTGTCCCCAAGATCACGCGGCGTTACAAGAGATCTCGCGAGAGCGTTCAATACAGCCCGAACATGAAACTTTTTTCTCTGTTTTATTTAATAAAAGGCGAATGCCAAACTTGTAAGCTTAATGTTGGTTTTGATACAGTAAATACATTTTCGCTTCAGGAAAAGGTAGAGAAAACTCTTTTTTTTAAAGTTTATTTGAATATAATTTACTGGAAGTTCGTCATCATTGTGCAACCCGAGCTTATCTGGCAGCCGAGCATATCTGGTACGCACACCGGACAGAAATGTTACGGAGGGGAGGAGTTTCGGAGGCAAACGGACATTACAGGGAATCACACAGTGTTGCCAACTTAGCGATTTTGTCGCTATATTTAGCTACTTTTCAGCCCCCCCTGGCGACTTTTTTTTCAAAAAGCGACAAGCGACAAATCTAGCTTTTTTTCTGGTGTAATTGGTGACTTTTTCGCCGAAGCAAATATCACTTTTAACGCTTCTCAACGAGCAGCGGGAGCCTCCCAGCCCGTCCCCCGTCACAGAGCACTGACAGACGGCCCGGTCCTCGCGCAGCAGCCCCTCCCAGCTGCGGTCAGAGCAGGAGATACACCTCTCCGCTCGTGTTCCGTTAGCATCACTATTAGCAGTTAGCAGCTTTTCCCACCTCTTCTACAGTCTACGAGTAGTGCAATTCAAAATGTTATGCAGTGCTTTTTTAAACCATGAGCATGTATGATTACTGCTAGACTTAACATTACCACATCGGTGTTGTATGCGATTGTCACGTTCATAACACTAGAACCTCACCTATGCAAATATTACTGTATAAAACCCCTGTCTACAAATATGCAAATTAGGCGATGACGTCATCTACAAATATGCAAATTAGGTGATGACGTCATCTGGCGACTTCTAGCGACTTTTTGGACAGCCAATAGCTACTTTCCTTACTGAAGAGTTGGCAACACTGGAATCACATGAATGAATGGACTTCTGGTTGGATCACATACGAGATGTACGTATGCGGAAACGAGGCGTAATGCGATGTAGAAGGTAGTAGTGAATTGAACTGTTGTCATTTAGTGTGTTCCTATTTTTTTTACTGTACTTTTACATAGTATTTTTTAAGGTAATGGAGAAGTATTGTGTACTTCAGCCTTTGAGGAAAAGTAGTCCACGGTTTCCTTAACAGTAAATAAGCGGCGCTAGCTAGCTTTGAGCCACCGGGTGTTTTTTGTTTTTTTAAATCTTTATTATAATCAACATTTACACAATTCAAAAAAGGCGAAACACATTCATAATCCTGTCATATAAAAAAACCAAGCGAGGTCAACACACTGATGAAAATAGCATTCAAAACTAAATAAAAACAAAAGCAAGCGATCAATCAGGAATCAGGGCACACAAATATTCACTAAAATGTTGGGCTCCTTTCATTTTACACTCTTTAATTGTTTTTTATATACAACACTACTTCGTTATAAAATACATAGAAAACGGGGGAAGTTTTAAGAATAGGATATTTATGAATAAGATAGTTTGCCAATAGAATTAAATTATTCTTTCCAAATTCACCGGGTGTGTTTACGGAGCTACATCATCACTGCCGCAGCCGCCTCCCTCACGAAACACACGGTGGTTTCCAGATCATTTTAGACAGGAGGCTTACATGTGGGTGGGTGACACGCATAAATAGTATAGGTGACACGGTGAAATTCAGGGTATGAACACCAGGCGATGTCCTTCCACTCAGTTAATGTTGATTGCCAAGTCAGTTAAATGATTAAAAATTACTTGTTCATATTTTTTTTAATTTAACCTTTATTTATACTGGAGATATCATTAAGGGGTCTGTGTGTGTGTGTGTGTGACCCTCATTTGCAATGATGTTGAGAAACAAAAACAACAATACAAACACAATATACAATGCAGATACATCAAATACACAACAAGCTGATAAAGAGAAACATTTTAGAAAGGGGTGTAGAGTGGCTGGAAATATTATTAAATTGGTAAAAGTACAATATGGCCTAATTAAACCAGAGTTAGGTAGATTTGAGATAGTATGTTTAAATTGGTTAAAGGATATCATGGTATTCATATGGTTTGAACACGTTGTGAATCAGATCGGAGTGAATGTTATTCTGCTAAAATATTAAATACTTTATATATGTGATACACAGTGTATACAGTCGGATCGTTTTTAACAGTTTGATATGAAATACAGTCAGATTTATTAGTTTAATGACACAAGGGAGAGTGCCTGTGATCGCTGCGGCATCGCCAGAGACACGGACCCACACATTACCTTCCGTTTATTTATTTTATTTATTGGTTTAGTTCAGGGACATTGCACACTAATCAACAGTCAACATGTAAGTGAGCCAGAGTTAGCCTAAGAAGCTAGTTTTCATCGGTTGTCCCCTGGCCAGATATGTAAAAGGCAAACCTAAAATTACAGAAATAAAATGCATGTATAAACAAAGATTAAAAAAACAACATAGTCGACTCAGAAAATACAGTAACACATAGTAAGAATGTATTGACAGACAATGGCAAACAAACAATAAAATAAGCAGACAATAAAACACAGCATACATTATTACATTAAACATTATAGGAAAGTGCTCAAAACAGTAGATTAGAGCAGGACCAACACACCTACAATAAAAACACATATACAGCAGCATAAAGCTGTACACTAGTAGCACCACCCGTAAACTAACGGATGCACGGACACGAGTGAAATATTACGTATGTGAAAACGAGGCGTAATTCTTCGCAGAAATTATAATATTCAGAATATTTTATTGAATTTTTCTGAAATTTTAAATCAAGTCCAATTTGTTTTGTTGAATTTATTTGTGGGAGGAGGAAACCAAAGCACCCGGAGTAAACCCAAACAGACAGACACGCAGAGTGGACCACGCCCTGTTTTGGCTTCAACAACTCCTTCTCTGCGCTGGCGTCCTTTCCTAGATGTTGACGATTCTTAAGCCTCCTTCTAGCAATCTTGGTCTTTCTTTGTTTAGCCTGCATCAGCCCTACCTCCTGAATGTGAGCCTTGCTGCACTCTTCCTGGTTAGAAGTAAGGCTCTCCATGCTTACACAGCCCTTCACATCTCCAGCCAGTGGACCATTGGAAGAGGCCTCATGATGAAGCATTTCTATAGGCCTATTTGGACAATTATTAAGCCTCCTTCTAGCCGTCTTAACCACTCGTTTTGGCTTCATCCCTACCTCTTGAATGTGAGCCTTGCTGCACTCATCCTGGTTTGAAGTAAGGCTCTCCATGCTCATACAGCTCTCCACGTCTCCAGGCAGTGGACCATTGGAGGAGGCCACTAGATTCTTTTCTAGCCTTCTTCTCGCGTTTTGGCTTCAACACCCCCTTATCTGCGCTGGCGTCCTTTTCTAGATTTTGACGATTATTATTAAGCCTCCTTCTAGCAGTTGTTTTCGCCTTTCTTTGCTTGGCCTGCAGTCTTCGTCTTTCCTTGTTTGGAATAGTTTTCCTGCTACATCCATCCAGGGTGGAAGTAAAGCTCTCCATGCTTATACAGGCCTTAATATCTTCTGTCAGTGGACCATTGGAGGCATTGCATTCGTCCAGTTTTGGTGGTTTGTGAATCAGAGTGAATGTTATTCTGCTAAAATATTAAATACTTTATATACATGATACACTATATACAGTTGGATCGTTTTTTATCGGTTTGATATTAAATCCAGTCAGATTTATTAGTTTAATGACACAAGTGAGAGTGCCCGCGATCGCTGCGGCATCGCCAGAGACACGGACGCCCAGACTCTCTTGAGATTTCCTTCCGTTGGACACTAGAAGCAACCTCCGTAAAACAGACACGAGTGACATACGTATGTGGAAACGAGGCGTAAATACTGGACCTCTGTGCTGCCCTGTGGACTAATACAGCCTGTGTGTGTGTGTGTGTGTCTCTGTCTGTGTGTGTGTGTCTCTGTGTGTGTGTGTCTCTGTGTGTCTGTCTGTCTGTGTGTGTGTGTGTCTCTGTCTGTGTGTGTGTGTGTTAGTTGGCTTAAGGGCGACTTCTGTGGGCTTTCCTGCACCACTAGAGTTGGCGTTTCGGGCTTCGGCTCCTGGACATTCTCTGTTTGCCCGTGTCCCGTCTGTGGAGCATCTGACTCAGTGAAGCAGAGAGGGCGTCTTCTGTTGGCCTGTGGGTCTCTAGTATTTGTTCCACTGCTTTTCGGTGGCTCCACGGCCTTTTGAAGTCGCTCTGTGGCCCCCTGTTGGTGGATCCTGGGTGTATTGAATTCTAACATCCTATGTAGTATAAATGTGCAAAACAATTTTAAATTGATTCATCCTAGTCACAGTAAAAGACATCACAGTAATATTTACAAAGTAAGTTTTTTTTTAACCCTATATTTCTCTTTCTGTGATGTCACGAGAAAGAGAAATATAGGGTTAAAAAAAACACTCTTTCTGCCTTTTCTCAGGCTAGGATGAACCAATTTTTTTTTTTAAATGCACATTTATACTACATAGGATCTCAGAATTCAATACGCCTTCATATTCCCACCGGAGAAATAGGCCTTTAAGAAGCGCCACTGTTGGGGTGTGGAGCTCTTGTGCTTGATTCAAAACCGTTGGTGGCTCCTGGACAGTTTGCTGTGACTCTTCAACCTCTTGTGGAGGTCCGTGGGCCTTTTGTGGCGGAGGTATCTGGGCCTCTTCTGGGGTTATTTGGGCCACTTGAGTTGGCGTTTTCGGGCTTTAGCGGCTCCTGGACCTTCTCTGTTTGCCCGTGTCCCTCCTGTGAAGATTCAGAGCCAATGATTCTGAGGACTTCTTCTGATGGCTCCTCAGTCTCTTCTGGTGGTTGTAGGGCTTCCAACGGTGACATTTCAACTTGTGAAGGTTCGCAGGCCTTTAGTGGTGAAGGTGTCTGGGCTTCTTTTGCTGTGTCTTGGGGCTTTTCTTGAGGTAGCGGTTCAGCCTGGACCTTCTCTTTTTGCCCGTGTCCCTCCTGTGGAGAATCAGAGGCAATGATTCAGAGGACTTCTTCTGCTGGCCTGTGGGACTCTTGTTTTGGTCCCACTGCCTTTGGTGGTTCCATGGCTGCCTGAAGTGGCTCTTCAACCTCCTCTGTTGGGGCTTGCTGGACGTCTTGTGCTGTATTTAGGTCGTCCCGTGTAGGCACTAGGACATGCTCTGTCGGCCTGTGGGTCTCTAGTGGTGCATCCTTAACCGTTGTCGGCTCCTGGACCTCCTTCTGAGTTCTTACGGGCTCTTCTGATGGCTCCTCAGTCTCTACTGGTGGTTGTAGGGCGACCAATGGCGACATTTCCACCACTTCTTTTGTAGCCTCTTGATGGTCAGCGCATGGAAGTGGCTTTTTGGCCTTTTGATCCTCAGCCACGTTTGGTCTTTGCTCAACTTCCAGGGTTGACATTTCAGCCTCTGGTGAAGGCTTTTTGGTCTCTTCCTGTATCTCTTGGCCCTCCTGTTGTGTTGGTTCTAGGGCGTCTTTCGGGGTTTGCTGCCGGGCGTCCTGAAGTGGTTGCTGGGCCTTCTCTAGTAGCTTTAAGGCCTCTGGTTCTTGGGATGGCTTTTCTACCTCTGTCAGTTGCTCTTGGCCCTCCTCCTCTGTTGGGTCGTGGGGCTCTTGTTGAGGATTCACAGCAAGTGTCGGCTCCTGCACCTGTTTAGGTGGTTTTTCGGCCTCTTGAACTACTGGCTACTCAGGTTCCTCTTGTGGTCGCCCGGCTTCCAATTGTGGCATTCCAGCTTCTTGAACATCAGCCTTTAGATTTCTAGCCTCTTGAATCGGCTTGTTGGGCTCTAGTGTCAGCTTGTGGAACAGTTGCAGTAGAAGCTCAACCTCTTGTGAAGGTTCCTCTGCCTCTGTCCGTGCCTCTTGACCCTCCCCTTGTGGCGGTGTTAATCCGTCTTTTGGTGCTTGCTGCTGGGCCTTCTGAAGTGCTACCTGGGCCTCCTCTGATTGGACTTCCGCCTCCACTAGACCATCTCCTGCTGTGTTAACTCCTCCAGCGTTTGCTTTCAGATGGGACACGTCCAGCTTTAATGCTTCCACCTTCTTCACCAACTCCTGATTTAATCGTCTTCTCGCCCTGTATTCATCTTGGGTGGTACTAAGGCTCTCCACGCTAATGCAGCTTTTCCTTGACTCTACATTGTTGCTTTCTGTAGCACTTGAAACCTCATCCACACAGACAGACGCACCTTTCTACGCCTTGCTTGCCCCCCCCCCCCCCCCCCCCCCCCCATTCCTTTCCAACCAAAAAAAAAAAAAAAAAAAAAACCCCACCTCACCCCCCTCCCTCCCCCCCCTCTTCTCAAACAACGGGTGGTTTTTCCTCTCTCCTCACTTAAAAAACCCCCCCCCCCTCAGTCACTCTCTATCTTTCTTCACCCCCCCCTGGAAGTTTCAAGGCGCAACATGATGATGATGATATTGTTTAGACATATAAAAGATACAAAACAAAATTAAAAGCATGAAAATACAATAAACAAAAATGATGATTGAATTATTATTATTATTTATTATTATTATTATTATTATTATTATTATTATTATTATTATTATTATTATTATTATTATTATTATTTCACAAATTCTGAGGCACAATGGAAGAAGAAGTTGTCTGGACTTTCCGAAGCCCTTCAACCTCCTTCTCCAACTTGATTCTCAGCTTGTGTTCCTCCTTCAGTCTCCTCAACACCACTGTGAGCTTGGACTTATCTTCAGCACTCTCCTCTTCAAGCTGAAACCCGCTTTGGGACCTCCTCATTTAGTCTGTGGACCTCCTCTGTTGGCTCTTTGGGCTCGTTGAGAATTCACAGCAAATTGTCAGTTCCTGGACCTGGTTAGATGGTTTTTCGGCCTC
This sequence comes from Hyperoplus lanceolatus, assembly GCA_026929865.2. Taxonomy (NCBI): domain Eukaryota; kingdom Metazoa; phylum Chordata; class Actinopteri; order Uranoscopiformes; family Ammodytidae; genus Hyperoplus; species Hyperoplus lanceolatus. Next base: position 33,999,258 of record CM049403.1, on the reverse strand, counting down.
CTGAACTACTTTATCCTCCGGTTCTTCTCCTCCGGTTCTTCGCCAGGCTTCCAATTGTGACATTCCAGCTTCTTGAACATCACCCTTTAGATTTCTAGCCTCTTGAAGTGGCTTATTGGGCCCTAGTGTCAGCTTGTGGAAGAGATTTCTTACTATGGAAAAGGGGTAGGATTAAATGAGTGTATACTTCTTCCTGCGCCTTTTCAGGCATATCACATCAATATAAGTAATTTGTTTTCTCTTTTCTTTTTGTGAAGTCATTTAAACATAAATTGTGTTTATTGTATTTTTATGTTTTTCATTTGGTTTTTGATATGTCTGAAATAAATAAAAAAATTCAAATTCAAATTCAAAAAATTTCCAGCTGCCCAACCTCGTGAATGGGAGCTCTGCATTGACCCTGGTTGGTTGGTTGGTTGGTAGATCCTGGTCAGATTTATGCTTGGTGCTAGTGCGAACAATACTACTTCTTCCTTTCTTGCTAGACTTTGAAAATGATTTTCTTCTCGCTGTCTTCATCTTGCATTTCGGGTGCCCAACCTCTTGATTTTAAGCTCTGCAGTTGGTTTGGAGACCCTGGTTAGATGTAGGCTTGCTGCTAGTAGTGAGGCTGTTACTGCTGCTGCTTCCTTCTTGGATTAAGCCACAACTCTTTCCAGTTATCCTCGGCTTGTCCCACTCCTGTTTAACCATCAGGTCCCAGTTACTGACGCCGGATTGGCTAGTTTCCTCAGTAGATCTGCTGCTATTTGACATTTCAGTTCTTTTTTTTTAATATACACTTTATTGTAGGATCATATATTAGTGTGAGTTACTTATTGCATTAATAACACCCTACACATTATTATTATTATTTGCAACAAATTTAAATTAAAAACTAATTTCAGTTCTTAATACAATCAGGACCTGAAAGTGTACGTGTGTGTGTGTGTGTGTGTGTGTGTGTGTGTGTGTGTGTGTGTGTGTCAACGGAGTGGTTGTGTGTATGGTTGTGATGTGATGTATAGTGTTGAGTAAAGGCTCATTTATGCTCCAATTCCGTGTGTAAATAGAGGCGTACGTTTACAACGTTATATCCGTCACTGCCCTCAGACTTCCATGCGTCCTTTATGTTGGAATCGACATTTATCAAATCAACCACTAGTGGGCAACAGTGAATCAACTGGAATAAATATTTTATAATAGGTCCATGGAAGAAACAGCTTTAGCTATAGCCTTCTACCGTAGCGATGGAAGAGGCTAAACTAGAGGCTGTATTATAGACAGCGGGGGTCTGTGAGGACATCACTTCTCTATTGCTGCCGTCAGCCTGCCGTCTAGCTGACATTCTTCCCCGTGCGATCCCCGCTCATGCTGCTCTGTTGTAGTTGTATGTCTCTGTGCCCCGGCCGTGTAACTTCATAGATATATGGGTAACACTTTATAATAACTATCCGTTGTAACTTGTTCATAGATCATTAGTAAACTCTTAATTAATGATTATTAATGATTTGTTAAGTGTTTGTTAGCAGTTTGTTAAGGATTTATAACAATGGTAGATAGTTAATAGTTTAATAATTGAATCAGTTCATCTGGGAGGTAATCCGAGATTAACTGATCACGTCACGTTCAAGTCCATGGCATGCACAGTGTATTGAGTTTATTTAAAAATATTTGAAAATGGGGCTGCCCTCAGTTGCCCATGCACTGTGTATAGTCTATAGCCTATTTCAGCCTCGTCCCAGATGAACTGATTCAATTATTAAGCTATTAACTATCTACCATCGTTATAAATCCTTAACAAACTGCTAACAAACACTTAAAAATCATTAATTATCATTAATTAAGAGTTTACTAATGATCTATTAACGAGTTACAACAGATAGTTATTACAAAGTGTTACCGATATATGAATGTGTATGTAATTTCGTACCAACTCACAAAAACCTCTCCTCAAAAGTTAAGACATTTTCTAAAGTATTATGTCTTTCATTTGTGTTTGTAAACAAATGTACAGTAAGTGAAAGTGATCTGTTGGCTGTGCGCCCCCCCGTGATCTCCGGTAGTAATGCTCCGTTCTGTCTGTTTGGTACGCATCCGCAAGCTTGCAGGATACGTGCAGAAATACGGACGTAATGTACGCAGAGTACGGACAGAAGGCTCCGTCCGTATGTGTATGTGTATGTAACGTAGAGCATAAATGAGCCTTAAATCTTCTCTAACAAATCTTTTTTTTGGTACTTTGATATAATTCTATCTATTCTTTATGGATCAGATATTCTTTTTCTCTTCTTTAAAATAATTGTTGATTGTTCGAGATAAATACAAAATCAAATCACTCAAATCCAGTGTGTGTCAGTCTGGGGTTCCGAATCGCATACTTTCTACTATATAATATGGTAGAAAAAAGATTTAGGATGTCCCGATTCTTGTGGCCAGATTTAGGATGGTTAGAAGTACCCGGATGTCCTACTTCATGCGGCCAAGATTGTTAGTGTTGAAAAGTGCATCCTATTTGGGCGATTCTGACCCACAATCCAGTGCGCACGTGAAGTGACGTAACATCGACAAAGCCTCCATATGAAAACAAACGGGGATGCGACGGATATAAAAGCAAGAGGCAAGATCAAGGCGCAATGTTATGATGAAATAAGAGAGTAAAGTATGTCCCAATAGTATGCCTACTGCATCTTAACTAGATTCTTTTTATCGTCGGATGTAGTATGTAGAATAGAAAAAAGATTCGGAACGCAACCTGGAAATCCCTTGAACTGTGTGCTACTGTCTCAGATTATGGCTCTGAAAATACCGAGTCCTCCTTGGTAAACTCTAGGTGTGTTCTATCAGTAAACATTCTATATTCCTTTGATGCCTTTGATGTCTGTCATGTATCTGTGATTTTTTTTTTAGCAAATATTTCAAATTTGGAATGTGAGGGGGCACCCTTAGCTCAGTTGGTAGGGCGTCTCCTCCCATGGGCCTCGGCCAGCAGCGGACCCGGGTTCGATTCTAGCCCGCGGTCGTTCTCTGCATGTCACTCCCCTCTCTGCCCCATTTCAACTCTGTCTCTACACTATCAATAAAGCATAAAAATGCCAAAAGAATATCTTAAAAAAAAAAAAATAATTGAATGTGAGATTGTGATGAAAATGTGCTTCCGTGGCTTAAATGGGGATACATTTTACTTTCTGAGGCCCAGAGTTCTGGAGGGGCGTTCACGGATAGTCGGAAATTTGGGAACAAAAAAATACAGTGTTTTAATGCTTCTGTCTAAAAAGCACGTGTATTTGTCTCTGTTATCCCAGCTAATGCTAACGCTCACTTTGCTTAGCCGAAGCCGCATCACAATACCACAACACACACACACACACACACACACACACACACACACACACACAGACTTATTTAAGGGAAGGTGGGTGTTACCAACACACTCTGCCATTCATTGACCAACAACTACAACACAGGAGCCTGTATGAGGCAGATGTTTGTGAAACTATAACAAGGTGTTTATAATAAAGCACTTTCAATGGCCTCGTGTCTGAATTGTGCTATAGAAATAAACTGGCCTTGCCTTGTTTGTCCTGGGAAAAATCGAGTAAAAGTCTACACAGTACAACACATTGATCGGAGAAAAACGTATCAACAAAACAGTGAAGCAGAATTAACCCGTTCAGAACCACAGTATGATCCAAACACACATACAAAAGCAGCTCCGGGAAAAAAAATTAAGAGACCAGTCTGGATATTTCTTTAAATCTTCATCTGTATTACTCAATTGAAATGGTGTTAATCACAATTTTCTTTTGGAATTTGGTAGAAATGTTGTCAGTAGTTTGTAGGATAAAACCAAAATGTTCATTCTACTCAAACATTTGCCTATAGATAGTAAAAATGAGAGACACTGAACATTTGGAGTGGTCTCTTCATTTTTTCCAGAGCATAGGCTACTGCAGGCCTAATGGTGGAATATTTAAGAAGATTTAGGATATTGGGCGCTCCGGTGACGTAGTGGATAGAGCGTGTACCATAGGCTCAGTTCTTGTTGCAGTGGTTGTGGTCGTGGGTTTGAATCCGACCTGTGGACCTCTCTCTCTCTCTCTCTCTGCTATCTCTCTCTCTCTCTGCATCTCTCTCTCTCTCTGTATCTCTCTCTCCTCTCCTCTCTCTCTGCATCTCTCTCTCCTCTCTCTCTCTCTGCATCTCTCTCTGTATCTCTCTCTCTCTCTGCATCTCTCTCTCTCTGTATCTCCCTCTCTCTCTCTCTCTCTCTCTGCATCTCGCTCTCTCTCTCTCTCTCTGTATCTCTCTCTCTCCTCTCTCTCTCTCTACTCCAAACTGTCAAATAAAGGATAAAGCACCCACAAAATATCTGTATAAATCATAATATTGGGCTGTTTATGTACTCACCCATCATAGGTCCGATGCTGCGCGGCCGGGCCCGTTTATTGGCACCAAAGTTCCTGCAACAAGACACAGCTTAATCAGCCCAATTCATCCACACGTAACAACGTCCCATGTGTCTCCAATAGCTCCTTATCCGTACATCCAAAACATGTATTTTTCATATTAATAAAAAATCTATCCATTTATTTATTTATTTCGGGACAATACACATTAATGAACATGTCGAGTAAAGCAGTACACGTAAAAATGCCAGATTGTCGCCCGGGGGCTCATTTCTAACGGTCCATCAGGCAGGTTGATGTTAAATAACAATGACAAAGATATACAATAGAAACATTTGCTATATAAAAACACAGAAAGAAAGAAAGACAGACAGACAGACAGACAGAAAAAAAACAGGATAATTCATTAGTAGGATTAGTAGTTTAAACAAAATATATTAGACTACTTATCCCATAGTATAACTTACTAGTGTCCTGTCTGCTTCAATAGCCAGTCAATAACAACATGTGTGTCCAATAGCTCCTAATCCGTACATCCAAAACCTGTATTCTTCAGATTATTAAAAATCGACTAGACTACTTATCCCATATTATAACTTACTAGTGTCCTGTCTGCTTCAAATGCCAGTCAATAACAACATGTTGGTCCAGACATGAGAGTCAGAAATAGTCCATATAATTTAAGCTGAGTTGTTTCCCCACTACTGTGTGAGAGACAGAAGCACAGTCACACACTGCTGCTGGAAACTGAGTCAGCGCATGCTTCACGCCACACTGCTATCACTCAGCAGCTGAGCACAGTCAACAAAACACTATCATGCCCTTTCCAATCCCCATACTTCCCCACTATTTAGTATGCCAAACAAAGATTTAGGATAGGATGTCCCAAAACATACACGTCAATTGTAGTATGCTGAAAATACATAAATGCCCCACTAACTCCAATAGCATTTTGCACTATTCGTCTTTATTCTTGACATTTCTCAACATAATGAAAAAATAATCTTCCTCCGTTTTTCCAAATCACATACTCTTTCTTTTTACTACACCACATAAAGTACAGAAGAGTTTTAGGGCCACAGGAGAGGATTTTTTTTTTTTTTTTCATTATGTCAGTTGAGAAATGTCAAGAATAAAGACGAATACTCCAAAGTCTTATTGGAGTTAGTGGGGAATGTATGTGTTTTCAGCATACTACAATTGACATGCATTGGACATCCTGAATCTTTTTCTGGCGTACTTAATAGTAGGGAAGTATGGGGATTGGAACGCAGGATAGGAATCCTTCCACCAAATGGTCAGGACGGATGGGACAACCTTAGGAGGAGTTTTTCTGTGTTTATCTGTGACTTTAAAGCAAACATACAGCTCTGGAAATAAATGAAGAGACCACTCCAAATGTTCAGTGTCTCTTGTTTTACTATTTATAGGCATATGTTTGAGTAGAATGAACATTTTGGTTTTAAAATATAAACTACTGACAACATTTCTACCAAATTCCCCCACAGAAATATTATCATATTCTTTCATATAAATCAAAGGTCCAACATGTACATTCAGGTGTTTATTTGACTAAACCTTGCCTGTTTGCGTCTGTATATTTCTCCTATACAACCATCTTTAACGGACATTATCTCAACATTATTATTTTTTTTCAATAATCTGAACCAGAAATCTCAACTTCTAAATCACTGACATCAACTAAACTTTCCATAATCATTCTCAGCACTATTCTGAAGGTTATTACAGAAGGATTTGTTCATGTTGTAAACTGTCTGAGATTCATAAGGCCTTTTCACAGCAGACACGACGTGTATAAACAGCACAAAAATGTGAAGAATCACGTGAATCATGTGAAGATGCCAACTCTGACGTGCCTGATTATTCACATGTAGCGTGACGTGATTTCGCAGATAATTTATAAAAGTTCTTAGAAAAATCACTGGAAAAATGGATTTGACACAAAGTGATGATGATCTGTGGTGCTACCAGACCATCTACTTCATTTCATTTGTACAGAAGGTCTGGCAGTGCTGTTCACTCATGGAGGCGGGTGTCTGTTAAAGTTTAAAACTATTGGATCTGCCCAGTGCCACTCTGGATTAGCCAACCAATCGCATAACGTTTGGTCGTCACGTGTGTCATGAGCCGGCTTCTGGCAACTGAAACTGGAGCGCGACTTCGACGTCATCGTTCTCAGCCACTCGCTCTGTTCGCTGATTGGACCGGCTGTCGAATCTCCAGCAAAACTGGGAAATGGGCTGTACACCCAGACTGACTACTGAAGGGAAAATAAAATTTGGCCGGAAGTAGGCGGGCGGGCGGAGCCAGGCTACATGATCTGCTCATTCTACTGAGTAAAAAAAATAGATATGTCTGAGTATGTTTTCTGTAATATGCAAAAAGCACCTTGTCTTACATCTTATTTTATCAAAGGCGCGCCGAGGAACTTTCAGATTGTGTTAATTCTAGCGCCCCCCTTTGGACAAAAGCGGTAGTGTTTTTACCACGCCAGCTGTTGTTCCTGGGTGAGCGTATACCCATGACAAAGGCATTAAGAAAAACTATATAAAAATAGTATTCATTGCACTGATGGTCTCGTTTGCTGTTACATGTCATTCATGATCATCAGAGGAAAAATTGACTGTTTCAGAAATATTTAAAAGTTCCTTGTAGCGCCTTTCACAACATATTCTTATTCACAAAGACGCCCTGGCACTAATGATTTGATAGGTTGGTAAAGTGAAAGTTTTGTTTTCGTATGGGTCGTCTGGGATTCACCGTCTTACTGTTAAAGTCAGTTAAAGTCTGTTGGAAGTATTTCAGGATCAGAGTAAAGAGAGAGAGAGCTGGATTTCTCTCACATTAGACCCAGAAAGCCTTTGATGAATAATCAATTGAGGAAGATTAAGTCAAAGCAGCTCGCGCCGCTCTGTAAAAGGCCTCTGTGTGTGTGTGTGTGTGTGTGTGTGTGTGTGTGGAGATAGATCTGTGTGTGTGTGTGTGTGTGTGTGTGTGTGTGTGTGTGTGTGTGTGTGTGTGTGTGTGTGTGTGGAGATAGATCTGTGTGTGTGTGTGTGTGTGTGTGTGTGTGTGTGTGTGTGTGTGTGTGTGTGTGTGTGTGTGTGTGTGTGTGTGTGTGTGTGTGTGTGTGTGTGTGTGTGTGTGTGTGTGTGTGTGTGGAGATAGATCTGTGTGTGTGTGTGTGTGTGTGTGTGTGTGTGTGTGTGTGTGTGTGTGTGTGTGTGTGTGTGGGAGATAGATCTGTGTGTGTGTGTGTGTGTGTGTGTGGAGATAGATCTGTGTGTGTGTGTGTGTGTGTGTGTGTGTGTGTGTGTGGAGATAGATCTGTGTGTGTGTGTGTGTGTGTGTGTGTGTGTGTGTGTGTGTGTGTGTGTGTGTGTGTGTGTGTGTGTGTGGGGGAGATAGATCTGTGTGTGTGTGTGTGTGTGTGTGTGTGTGTGTGTGTGTGTGTGTGTGTGTGTGTGTGTGGAGATAGATCTGTGTGTGTGTGTGTGTGTGTGTGTGTGGAGATAGATCTGTGTGTGTGTGTGTGTGTGTGTGGAGATAGATCTGTGTGTGTGTGTGTGTGTGTGTGTGTGTGTGTGTGTGTGTGTGTGTGTGGGAGATAGATCTGTGTGTGTGTGTGTGTGTGTGTGTGTGTGGAGATAGATCTGTGTGTGTGTGTGTGTGTGTGTGTGTGTGTGAATCGTTTAGACAGTAAAGTGAAGATCAGGCAGACGGAGGAGATTAACGTCAGGGGTGGATTTAAGGTCTTTGAAACACAGGAATAAAAAGGCTTTTAGTACGAGGGGTGTATATTCACTTTACGACATCTTGACCACCTAGGTTTGTGTGTGTGTGACTGAGTGTGTGACTGTGTGTGTGTGTGTGTGTGTGTGTGTGTCTGACCACTTGGTGATGACAGCTGTGAGTAAATGTGTGACAAAAGAAGTTGATGACCTGACAGTAAAAGGCCGCTAACAGCTGTGTGTGTGTGTGTGTGTGTGTGTGTGAGACCACCACTCTTCATGTGTGGTGCCGCGTCATCAGCTTTCGCAACTATTATTTGAGCTAAGATTGGGCGCACACACACACACACACAAACATGCACGCACACACACACACACACACACACACACACAACTATAGATTTCAACATGATGCAACAACAAACCGTCTGACCTACGACAGAGTTTTTTGAAGCAAAATTTCAAAACTCCAATGAAGCTCACCAAAGGGAAAGTTACTAACTTCAACCCAGAGTTTACCCTTAAAGGTACAGTGTGTAATATAGGAGTATTCAGCATGATCTAGTGGTGAGATTCTAGATGTCAACGCTCCCTTGCTAACCTCTTCCCTTTTGATGTTATGGTTAATATTGGATGGACAGACAGACAGACAGACAGACAGACAGACAGACAGACAGACAGACAGACAGATAGATAGATAGATAGATAGATAGACAGACAGAAAGATAGATAGATAGATAGATAGACACACAGACAGACAGACAGACAGACAGACAGACAGACAGACAGATAGATAGATAGATAGACAGACAGACAGACAGACAGATAGATAGATAGATAGATAGATAGATAGATAGATACACAGACAGATAGACAGATAGTGTGCCGTCTTTCAGGCCTGAAGAGGTTAAAGCAACAGCAGTGAGTGAACAGATAATTCAGGCTTCTGTGTTTAAATGACAGACCTTCCAGCTGTAGCCAATAGCTGCACATCGCTGCAGAAACAGAGTCCAGACCACATTATGTAACACGGGCACAAAGCTCCTCTATTCCTGAGCTAAAGAACAGTTTATTTATGAATACAGCTCTGGAAAAAATGAAGAGACCACTCCAAATGTTCAGTGTCTCTCGTTTCACTATTTAAAGGCATATGTTTGAGTGGAATGAACATTTTGGTTTTATAATATAAACTACTGACAACATTTCTACCAAATTCACCCACACACTTTTTAGTTGTGTAGCTTTATTTTTGAACAGTCGTGAACCTCTTTAATCTTACATTCATGAACGCACACATGAGACCACCACAGTCCATCCATGACTCATCACAATTATATATTAAGCTATATATATATATTTTTTTTTTCTTAACCTTTATTTATACAGGTAAATCCCATTGAGTCCGAAGACTCTTTTACAAGGGAGACCTGTTCCTATTTACACGTTACCATTCAGACACAAATTCATACACCGATAGCAGCAGGCTAACTATCGACATTCACACGAGGCAAGGTGGGTGAAGTGTCTTGCCCAAGGACACAACAACCATGACACAGGTGGCAGGGCGGGGATCGAACCTCCAACCCTTTGATCATCGGCCGACCCGCTCTACCACCTGAGCCACAGTCGCCCAAAATAGTTAGTATTGTTTGATTTTTTTTTAGATTATTTTTGGGCATTTTCAAGCTTTATTTGATAGTGTGAAGAGAAACGTAGGTTGCGTTCCGAATCGCATACTTTCTACTATATAGTATGTAGAAAAAAGATTTAGGATGTCCCGATTCTTGTGGCCAGATTTAGGATGGTTAGAAGTACCCGGATGTCCTACTTCATGCGGGCAAGATTGTTAGTGTTGAAAAGTGCATCCTATTTGGGCGATTCTGACCCACAATCCAGTGCGCACGTGAAGTGACGTAACATCGACGGAGCCTCCATATGAAAACAAACGGGGATGAGACGGATATAAAAGCAAGAGGCAAGATCAAGGCGCCATGTTATGATGAAATAAGAGAGTAAAGTATGTCCCGATAGCATGCCTACTGCATCCTAACTAGATCCTTTTTATCGTCGGATGTAGTATGTAGAATAGAGAAAAGAAAGAGGAGGAGATTCGGAACGCAACCTGAGTTGAAATGGGATGACTGGGCCACCGGCGCGCTCTACATTTAAAATAGTTGATTTATGTACATCGTGATATTGTCTGAATCTACTATTAAATGTGTTATATAATGTATTTAAAGGTGCAGTGTGTAATATGACATCATCAAGAAAGTTCTAGAATGCAACGCTCCCTGGGTAACCCCAACCCTTTAGAATAATAACAGAAGCTACAGTGGCCTTCAAGGACAAGAACAATTCTAAATTCTAAACAATGCACCTGATGACATTCCAAAAATATGGATGCCTCCATAAGACTTGCCTGCTCAATGTACAAAATGTAATATTAATATTTGTAATTCTCCGCTCAGGAGGATAATTCAGATCATTGGCAGAGGTGATTTTACACCAATGAGGACATATTTATGAATAAGGATATTGATTTTAGCTAATAAATTACTTAAAATGTTACACAGTGTCCCTTTAAATAGTTTTGAGGTGATATATGGCATGTGCATATAAACATGTATAAGCAACTTCCAATGTGTGCTTTCAACCAAGAAGTATACAGATTTAAAACAGCAACAATCACATTAGCTTCAAAGTAGCCGAACTAAAAAGTGGCCTATTCATGTAAGTGCAACTTTTTTTCTATAACCATCAACTTCCTAACCAAGCAAAGTGTTCTAGCCTCACACACACACACACACACACACACACACACACACACACACACACACCAGGTGTTTCTCGTCTGTGGCCTAAGATGTGTAGACATTTACCTTTCAAGAGTTTTGTTGTTTTGTAAATCAGGTTTGGCAACATTTCTCATCCAGATATTCGAATCAAACGTTACGATGTACAATATGAAAGGCACAATAAGCTTCTGCTAAGCCTATACACCTTTCCAGCCAATAACCAATAGAGATACATATATTTAAATGCACTGTATGTACTATATGCTGTACTATTATCCATCAAAATAAATTCTTAACTTGCAATCAAGACCCAACATCATCCAAAAAGCCTTACCTTCCTCTGTAAAGATATTCACTCATGTTTCAGCTGCACAAGTTGAACAAAACAAACACTGCACTTTTCCCCCAGTATAGTTCCAGTAGCTGCTAGTCCAGGTATCTCCTCTACTGTCAGGTGAGTTTCCAGTCTCAACACATTTGTTAGTGTTCAAACTGTGTGGGCTCTAAAACAGCCACACACACACACACACACACACACACACGGACGGACGGACGGACAGAGACACGAGAAAGAGTTTTGAGTTTGTTATGAAAAAAAAATCTTCCAGTCCTCCTCCTACTCAGAGCAAAGTGACCACAGGCAAGAGAGGTTGGCCAAAAAAGCCGGGTGATCATTTGACGTGGCAGAAAGAGAGAGAGAGAGAGAGAGAGAGGGAGAGAGAGAGAGAGAGAGAGGGAGAGAGAGAGAGAGAGAGGGAGGGAGAGAGAGAGAGACTGTGGAAGTAAACAGCAGTGGGGAGCAAAGGTACACACACTGACTGAC
>CM049403.1:33975000-33982500 GCA_026929865.2 Hyperoplus lanceolatus | reverse complement strand
TAATTCGAACATGATTGTTTACTGATACCAGCTGCTCCCCTCAAAATGTGTCAGAGGAATTTCTCACAGGTCAGTTCTCAGTAAGATATTTCACTGTTGTTGTGTGAAAGGGAAAGTATGTGATGATGAATATGGTCCCATGAGGTCAGAATATTGTTACTGGATGATAAAATCTTGTTTATTTTTAAACTCTGTTCAGAGAGCAAGAGTGAGGACATTTGGACTCACAGTCATGTTGGGTGTGACGGGGTGATGTTTTCAGACAAACTGAGTTCATAAGGAAGATGTGTGAAGGTTGTTATTATGGGGTTTTTAGGTGGAGGGCAAGACACTGAACCCTAAATTGCTATGGGTGTATGAATGTGTGTGAATGGTAACGGTTGAATGGGAACAGATCTCCCTTGAAAAAGAGTCTCCAGTCTAAATGGGATTTACCTGTATAAATAAAGGTTAAAAAATTCAATAATTAATAAAGAATGTGTGAAGGTTGTTATTATGGGGTTTTAGGAGGACACTGGACATCCAATCACATGTCTGTCTGAGACTGGACATCCAATCACATGTCTGTCTGAGACTGGACATCCAATCACATGGCTGTCTGAGACTGGACATCCAATCACATGTCTGTCTGAGACTGGACATCCAATCACATGGCTGTCTGAGACTACACATCCAATCACATGTCTGTCTGAGACTGGACATCCAATCACATGGCTGTCTGAGACTGGACATCCAATCACATGGCTGTCTGAGACTGGACATCCAATCACATGGCTGTCTGAGACTGGACATCCAATCACATGGCTGTCTGAGACTGGACATCCAATCACATGGCTGTCTGAGACTACACATCCAATCACATGTCTGTCTGAGACTGGACATCCAATCACATGGCTGTCTGAGGGAAAGAGGGCGGGACATATACGGTCATTTTGAAGTTCAAATCAAATCAATTTGTATTTGTATCATGCTTTTCATACTGAAGAGAAGCTCAAAGTGCCTTACAGATTATAGATAAAAACAACAACTGAAAAATAAAAACAAGAGAAGAAAAATTCAAAGAACACAATCCCCCCCCACCCCCATAGACATGCACAGAGACACACAAATACATACACACTCATACACACATTCACACACTCACACAGACACATGCATACGCATACTCACACATACACACACAGACACACAAACTCACACATACACACACTCACACATAAACACGCAGACACACAAACTCACACGACACACACACGCATACACACACTCACGCATACACACATCATACACACACTCACACATACACACTCATACACACACTCACACAAACACACGCAGACACACTCATATACACTAGCTGTCACTAAGCTATAGGAGTTAGGAGACAGACATGAAGGGAAGACAGCTGACATTATCTCACTCCCTGTAATTATCCTGATCACACCTTTCCTCCAACCTTCCTCCTTTAACTTCTCTGTTAAAGCTATAGTGCGTAAATGGTAAATGGACTCCACTTATACGGCTCTTTTCCCTGGTTTTTCACAGGCCCTAAGCACTTTACATTGTTTTGTACACATTCACCCAATCACACACACACATTCATACACCGATAGCAGCAGCAGCTACCACGCAGGGTGCAAGCTAACTATCAGGAGACATTTAGGGTTCAGTGTCTCTTTGCCCAGGGACACTTGGACATGTGGCGGGGAGACGGGGGATCGAACCAGCGACCCTCTAACCCAGTTGACGACCGCCCTAATCGCATCGCTACAGCTGCCCGCATAACTTTTACATATGAGTAAATGTTTCGTTACATTCTTTTTTCAGTGCACACACAGTACAGACAGGTAGTGGATCATGAGGAGATATTCACTGATTTTGACAAAGTGATTTTGACTACAAGCGTTCTCCAGAATCACTGACTGCACCTTTAAGTGTCAGTAGGGTGTGTTTCTGTCCTTAATAAATCCCTTGTTTTTTGTACAAACTGTCAAAGTGGATATTTCACAACGTGCTTTGTGTTTACAAAACCAAGAGGCTGTCAGAGAGAGAGAGAGAGGGAGGGAGAGATAGAGAGAGAGAGGGAGACAGAAAGAGAGAGAGAGGGACACAGAGAGGGAGAGAGAGAAGAGGGAGATAGAGAAAGAGAGAGAGAGACAGAGAGAGAGAGAATGAGAGTGAGAGAGGGAGACAGAGAGAGAGAGGGAGAGATAGAGAGACAGAGAGAGAGAGAGGGAGGGAGACAGAAAGAGAGAGAGAGGGAGGGAGACAGAAAGAGAGAGAGAGGGACACAGAGTGGGAGAGAGAGAAGAGGAGAGAGAGAAAGAGAGAGAGAGACAGAGATAGAGAGAATGAGAGTGAGAGAGGGAGACAGAGAGAGAGAGGGAGAGAGAGAGGGAGGGAGAGAGAAAGAGAGAGAGGGAGGGAGGGAGAGAGAAAGAGAGAGAGACAGAGAGAGAGAGAGAGAGAGGGGAGAATGAGAGTGAGAGAGGGAGACAGAGAGAGCGAGAGGGGGAGAGAGAGGGAGAGAGAGAAGATTTTCAACAGTGCGGCCAAAATAGAAATAAGCAAAGACACATTATACTGGTGAGATGCTAATTGAGCAGAAACGTGATGATTTCAGTGTTAAAATCTGAAACTAAATCTGCCCACACACACACACACACACACACACACACACACACACACACACACACAACATTGTCCTGCATCTGTTTCCACTAAAATCTTCTCAACAGTTAAATGCATTTATTATTCATAAGCGTCAGGCCGACCCCCATCCACAGATCATGTTACTAAACAACACTCACACAAATAATCAATTCCTCTTAGTGTGATGTTTGGGCTGAAATATAAATACTAACATTTAAAGGAATACTTCACCCATACAGAACCGGCGTTCTATCATTATAAAATCACTATTATAATATAATGAACAAGGTTTTTCTTCCCTCAGTCTTCCCTTGGCCCAGCTGTCCTGTTAATCCTTTTTTCATTTCCCATTGTAGGGTTTGACAGTGAGACCATGAAACACTCTTTCTGCCTTTTCTCATGCTAGGATGAACCGATTTCTAAAATGTTTGCACATTTATACTACATAGGATCTCAGAGTTCAATACACCTTCATATTCCCACTGGTGAAGTAGGGCTTTAAGCTTTACTGCAGGGCAAGAGGAAAATGACTTATCTATACATATAACGTTCTCTTAACATTGCATCAGAGAAAACTACATCTGGCCGAGATTTTTAGAGTTGAAAACAGCATCCTATTTGGGCGATTCTGACCCACAATCCAGTGCGCACCGCAAGTGACGTCACATGGACTGAGCCTCCGTATGAAAACAAACGGGGATGAGAAGGATATAAAAGCAAGAGGCAAGATCAAGGAGCCGAGTTATGATGAAATAAATAATATGTTTCAATAGTATGCCTACTGCATCCTAAATTCTTGTTATGGTCGGATGTAGTATGTAGAATAGAAAAAATAAAGAGTATGAGGTTTAGGTTTGTTTCTCATAGAGAAGTGACAGTTTTTCAGTTATTGCATTTGTTTTGAATACAAGCAGAACACATCGCCTGCTACAAGAGCATTGGTGTTATTCCGCCAACGAAACCAACGGTCAAAATCAGACTACATTTTCTCTAGCGCTCTATATATGGAGAAAATCTGTTATGAGATTTCAGGAAATGTAGAGAAATGTAAACAGACATGTCAGCCTTTCCTAGACTATAGAGCAGCGCTGAAGGGACCTACATGACACCTCGTTGACTTTTTATTTTCTGCTTAACATTTACCTAAAGTTTAAAAAGGTGCAGTGTGTAATATGACATCATCAAGAAAGTTCTACAAAGTTCTAGAATGCAACGCTCCCTGGGTAACCCCAACCCTTTTGAATAATAACAGAAGCTACAGTGGCCTTCAAGGACAAGAACAATTCTACATTTTAAACAATGCACCTGATGACATTCCAAAAAACATGGATTCCTCCATAAGACTTGCCCTGCTCAATGTACAAAATGTAATATTAATATTTGTAATTCTCCGCTCAGGAGGATAATTCAGATAATTGGCAGAGGTGATTTTACACCAATGAGGACATGTTTATGAATGAGGATATTGATTTTAGCTAATACATTACTTAAAATGTTACACAGTGTCCCTTTAAACAAATTCTTAGAAACCTTAGAGTACGCCATGTTAGCTGTTAGTTTTGTTTGTGTGTCATAATCAAACAGGAGCACGCAGAGAGACACATGGACTCAGATGTTTAGAACAATGCGGGGTTGTCCCGAAAGATGTGAACATGGCTCAACTGTTTTACAAAACACAATTCCATCTTGCAAAACCTGCACTGTAGCCTTAAACCAATGTTTCCTTTGACCGATTTTCAAACAAAGCATTTGTAATAGTTTTTAGCTCAGTGAAGTTAAAGATCCCGTTAACGAGTTACATGAAATCCAAACAAAAACCAACTCGCTAATCCACCAATAAAACCCCAGTATGTCCCTTTAAACACACACACACACACACACACACACACACACACTGAGTGGGCCTGCTGTCTGTCCATCATAAAGCTCAGAAATCAATGGATCAATAATGAACAGGAAACTGTTATTAGCTCGGGGGGATCAGTGTGTGTGTGTGTGCGTGTGCGTGTGCGTGTGTGTGTGCGTGTGTGTGCGTGCGTGCGTGCGTGTGTGTGTGTGTGTGTGTGTGTGTGGTGTGTGTGTGTGTGTGTGTGTGTGTGTGTGTGTGTGTGTGTGTGCGTGTGTGTGTGTGTGCGTGTGTGTGTGCGTGCGTGTGTGTGTGTGTGTGTGTGTGTGTGTGTGTGCGTGTGTGTGTGTGTGTGTGTGTGTGTCAGACAGTCAGACACCCTCTGTAGACCCATCAAACAGTTGCTACCCCCTTCACAACATCAGCACACACTTCACTTCAACACAAACACAGTCTGTGGCAAGGACAAATAATGTGCATGAAAAAAATAAACATTATTATTGTATTTAAAGTCAAAGCCCTACTTCACCTGGTGGGAATATGAAGGTGTGTTGAACTCTGAGATCCTATGTAGTATAAATGTACAAACATTTTAGAAATCGGTTCATCCTAGCCTGAGAAAAGGCAGAAAGAGTGTTTTAATGGCCTCACTGTCTAGCCCTATTATGTAAGTGAGATATTTTGAATAGAAATTTGACCCAAAATTATACGTCCCTCTGGCTTGCTCACAACACTAACATTTAAAAAAAATATATATACAGAAAATATGCTACAAGATAGCCAGTGGTAAACATGTAAATAAATTAAGATATTAACACACACACACACACACACACACACACACACACACACACACACACACACACACACACACACACACACACACACACACACACACACACACACACACACACATAACTTGAATGAGTTTCATAGCAGCATTCATAGTAATATTGCAGAAGTCTGATAGCGTCATATATTGATTGAATAATTGATAGTGATACTGCATATGGGCGTCTGTTATGAGCCTACCTCTTATTTCTGGATTAGCAGCATTTTAAGGTCCATTATCTCATTGTCGAGTTGACGGTATATTCCCCACACACACACACTGACACTCACACACACACACACACACAACACACACGCACTCTAGAGACACGCACACACAGTTGAGACACACACACACACACACACACACACACAGAGAGACACGCACACACAGTCACACAGTTGAGACGCGCACACACACTAGACACACACACTCACACGCTCACACACACACACACACACAGACATCCTAAAATATCCTTCAATGGTCCGGTGTATTTCCGTTATTTAGCGCCAGTTGGAGTGAGAGATATGACCGCGCGCATCTCCCGGTAACTAGTCAGACTGATGCTGCAGCTGCACAGACGACACCGCGGATGTTCCCGTTACATCTCATTGGTCGGTTAGCAGAGACAGTGTGTGTGTGTGTGTGTGTGTGTGTGTGTGTGTGTGTGTGTGTGTGTGTGTGTGTGTGTGTGTGTGTGTGTGTGTGTGTGTGTGTGTTAGACT
Organism: Hyperoplus lanceolatus; assembly: GCA_026929865.2. NCBI lineage: Eukaryota > Metazoa > Chordata > Actinopteri > Uranoscopiformes > Ammodytidae > Hyperoplus > Hyperoplus lanceolatus. The sequence goes on along the minus strand of CM049403.1, from coordinate 33,976,442 downwards.
GTGTATGTGTGCGTACTGTCTGTAGGCTACCGTATCTACTGTGTGATTGTGTTACCGTGTGTGTGTGTGTGTGTGTGTGTGTGTGTGTGTGTGTGTGTGTGTGTGTGTGTGTGTGTGTGTGTGTGTGTGTGTGTTCCCCTCTCCGCGACCCACTAAAGCTGGGTTTTTCACATGTCACCCCCCCCCCCTTCCTCGCGGTGCGGCGGTGAACCCAAAACATCAAAGGGAAAGCCTCGTGAACGCGCATGGCTGATGTAGACGCTCGAGCGCTCGCGGTGTAGGTTCATAAAAATGCAGAATACTGTAGACGTGTTAAGGAGGAGGGACAAGACAATATATTAGTGTGTGTGTGTGTGTGTGTGTGTGTGTGCGTGCGTGGTGTGTGTGTGTGTGTGTGTGTGTGTGTGAGAGAGACACACACACACACACACACACACACACACACACACACACACAGGCAGAGACGAACACACACAGACACACACACAGACAGGCACTCACTCACACACTAACAGACAAAGACACACACACACAAACACACACCATAATAGGGGAGGGGGACACATGGGGACATCCCCCATTAGGTAACACTCATGAGGTCATCAGAGCCGCAGTGAGACAGTTCTCTGCTTTAGATTGAGAGAATCTGTGTCACTTGGAAAGGAAAATAGTTACATCTTAAAAAGTTGCATAACAAGCTATACAGAGGCATAATTTTTGGATGCCATTGAGATATATTAGCCTATATAAATGGTTGCCATTTTTTTTTAATTTAAAGCTGCAGTGTGTAGAATTTTGGGTTTTATTTCCTAGCAGATTTTGTAATTATGATATTCATAAGTACATTTAATTTAGTGCATAATAGACCAAGGCCTAGTGCCGCCATCTTGAAAGTGTCATAGTTGGAATGTCATCAGGTGCATTGTTTAAAATTTAGAATTGTTCTTGTCCTTGATGACATTCCAACTATGACACTTTCAAGATGGCGGCACTAGGCCTTGGTCCAAAATATGCAGAAATATGGACATAAATGAGACCCTTTCTAAGGGTAAAAAAATAATTCAGAAATTTTTTTTCAGCTATTATGCACTAAATTAAATGTAATTGTGTATATTATAATTACTTTCTACAAAATCTGCTAGGAAATAAAACCCAAAATTCTACACACTGCAGCTTTAAATGTGCTACAAGCAAAAACAACAACAACAAAACAACAGGAGACACAGCTTTGTGTTAAAGCTCTTACGATTGTATTTGATAGAAAACCTTCCAATGCAACAGAGAGTCGCTGCAACTCTCAGTTCTTTTAAATCGAGTCTGAAGACTTCTCTGTTTCCACTATAACCTGCAATTTTCATTTTATTTGCTTCTTTTATTCGCTTTTAAATGTTTTATAATGTGTTTTATGTATTCTAATCTTGCCCCTGTAAAGCACTTTGAGT
>CM049403.1:33967500-33970000 GCA_026929865.2 Hyperoplus lanceolatus | reverse complement strand
GGAACAAGTATAAACTGTATCCCAGTGACACACACACACACACACACACACACACACACACACACACACACACACACACACACACACGGCCGATACAATCCTAGTTCCAGTTTCATGTTTCTGTAAACTGATCATATCCAACTGGTTGCCATGCATCCCGCTGTACAGTAAAGTCCAGATTTACCCTGCGTTCTGAATCTCCTACTCTTTCTTTTCTCTATTCTACATACTACATCCGACGATAAAAAGAATCTAGTTAGGATGCAGTAGGCATACTATTGGGACATACTTTTACTCTCTTATTTCATCATAACATGGCGCCTTGATCTTGCCTCTTGCTTTTATATCCGTCTCATCCCCGTTTGTTTTCATACGGAGGCTTTGTCGATGTGACGTCACTTCACGTGCGCACTGGATTGTGGGTCAGAATCGCCCAAATAGGATGCACTTTTCAACACTAACAATCTGGGCCGGATGAAGTAGGACATACGGGTACTTCTAACCATCCTAAATCTGGCCACAAGAATCGGGACATCCTAAATCTTTTTTCTACATACTATATAGTAGAAAGTATGCGGGCTAGTGTAGCATACTGCATCCTAACTACATACTTTTTATGATCAGCTGCAGTATGTAGAATAGAGAAAAGAAAGAGTATGAGATTTGTAACGTAGCCATAGGAAAGAGGCAAGTTCAAGGAGCCATGTTATGACAAAACTATTCTAGCATATTGCAAGAAAACCACATACTTTTGAAGAACAGCTGCACTCCTCTGATGTTGTCCGATGGCGTAGTGGATAGAGCGTGTACCATATCGGCTCCGGCCTTCGTTGCAGTGGTCGTGGGTTCAAATCCGACCCGTGGACCTTTACTGCAGGTCATCCCCCTCTCTCTCTCTCTCTCTCTCTCTCTCTGTCTCTCTCTGTCTCCCCATTTCAACTCTGTACTGTCTAATAAAGCTTGAAAATGCCAAAAATCCAGATATAGAGATGAGTGATTTGTCTCCGTCCTCTCCGCCTTGCTAAGCAGACTGAGACAAACACATCTTAAATCAAATAAACACTCTGTTAGAATACTCTAGATCCTCAAACTCTTTATTGTGTGTGTGTGTGTGTGTGTGTGTGTGTGTGTGTGTGTGTGTGTGTGTGTGTGTGTGTGTGTGTGTGTGTGTGTGTGTGTGGAGGCGGGGATGTGTGTGTGTGTGTGTGTGTGTGTGTGGAGGCGGGGGGGATGTGTGTGTGTGTGTGTGTGTGGGGGGGGATGTGTGTGTGTGTGTGTGTGTGTGTGGGGGGGGGATGTGTGTGTGTGTGTGTGTGTGTGTGTGTGTGTTCTCTCTTCCTCAAAAGACACTTGTGATTTTGAGGTATTCAACCCAAGATTAATACTTTGTTTTTGCAATGTGAACTGACGTGTGTCTGCGCACACGCGCACACACACACACACACACACACACACACACACACACACACACACACACACACACACACACACACACACACACACACACACACACACACCTATCTCTTAATGCTATTTATAATGTCTAATCTTGATGTATTTCGGTAAAGCCCTTTGAATGGCCTTGTGTCTGAATTATGTAAACTTGCCTTGCCTATTTGTAAGTGCATTTGTATAGACAGAAACTAAACTGAAGCTGTGTGTACCGCCAGTCACCAGCAGGGGGAGTAAGACAGCTGGTAATCTCTATAGATCTTTACAGGCGGTTACACAGCCACCGCGTCAGCTTTGAAAAACACAACACAAATAAACTATCCCTGTGTTCCAATCCTCATACGTTATGCTATTTAGTATGGTAGTTGTTCAGTGTGTGTGTGTGTGTGTGTGTGTGTGTGTGTGTGTGTGTGTGTGTGTGTGTGTGTGTGTGTGTGTGTGGGGGTTTGGTAGAAATGTTGTCAGTAGTTTGTAGAATAAAACCAAATCGTTGATTCTACTTAAACATATGCCTATAAATAGTAAAAACGAGAGAGACTGAACATTTGGAGTCACGGTCTCTTCATTTTTTCCAGAGCTGTAAGCTAAGCAAAAGTAGTATGATTACCCATGCCTATCTTGAATAAGTTAACTTAATTACGAAAGCCCTTCAACATGAGTTCATCATTTCAGCCTGTCAGTCAGAGCGCAGGGAGGAGAAGCTCCTGCAAGTATTTAAAGAGTTCTGAGGATTGGGAAAATGTTTCACATACTTTGCACAAGCTGACTGACACACACACACACACACACACACACACACACACACACACACACACACACACACACACACACACACACACACACACACACACACACAGGTACCTGAACAGGCGGTGTTGACTCCTTTCTGTCAGCCTGCGTGCCAGGGATAGTTTACGGTGCCGTCCGGTAGAGCAACAGTTCCGTAGCTTACCGGCGCACGCCATGGATACAGTGATACAGAGGGTTGTTAGTTACTGACGGTAGTTTGACGGTAAACGGAAAATATAATCAGGAGCGCCACTAGCCC
>CM049403.1:33952500-33955000 GCA_026929865.2 Hyperoplus lanceolatus | reverse complement strand
ATTTTTATTAATATACAAGTTTCTTATTCTGGTACAAATGAAAAGGATAGCATAGTAAAATGAAAGAGGATCTATTGGGGTTGGATTCAGAAATACATTAGCCGCTCCTTTATACTGGACTAGTACATGAACATGTGTTTTGATCGTCAGTGGTATAACATGGAAAGATGTGGAAAAAAAAAATTATTAAAAAAAAAAAAAAAAAAAAAAAAAAAAAAAAAAGCATAAATGTCAAGATTTCAAGTCCTTGCTGGTTTGTTGTTGCATTTAAAAAAGAGACAAAAATTGTGTATTATCCCAAAATGTGTGTGTGTGTTTTTATCCATCAACACACCCAAAAAGGACAAAAAAGAAATTCCATGTAGTCCATAAAAGAGTCTCCAAGTTCTTTGATCGAATTTTTTTTTTTTTGTCGTTGTTGCAAAACTCGCCCTTCAGTTTAGGTCACAATCACAAATGTTAACAAAAACGATATGCAGATATTTTCGGCTACAGTCATCCAGTCTAGATGTCTTTGCTTGTACAATGAAAAAAAAAACAAGAGTTCTTTGACGCTCAAGAGAATAAAAGTTAACCAAAAAAGTAGGCGTTGAAATCCATGCCGTAAATGTCACTCTCGGAGTTCAACAATTTTTATTTTTTTTTGCATATTAGGTGTAGCAAAACACCATAGAAAAAGTAGAGGAAACTTTCATGGTCCAGGGGTGTGAAAGATGAGATTCTTGCCCAGAAAAAGGTGTCCGTCTGTGGGGGTACAGGAGCGGAGAGGGACACCCCCCCCCCCATCCCCATCCCCACCACAATCCAGCCTTGAATGAGCCAGCAATGTAACGACTCGAAATATAATAAGAAAAAATGTAATAAAACCCAAATGTAATAAATGGTTGAAAATGTAACAAAATGTCGAGCCGAAAACGTCTGAACTTTTTGCCTTTTATGGTAATCCCCAAATAGTGTTTTCATCTTATCACAGAGTGAGTCAAAAGCTAATGGATTAAATGACGCTTGTACTAGAAAGTGTATTATCAATACAAGCTATTTCATGGTTTAAAATGAAATCTATTTAGTACATTATGAGTTTTAGGAATAATTTTTTCATTGATATATTTCAGGTTACCATTTCAACCTCTTACAATCCCCCTCCCTCCCACTGCACAACAACAAAAAAAAGTCAAGGAAGCTCCATGGGTCCAGGGTGAAAAAAGGCGTTGTTCATGCCCAGAAAAGGTGTCCGATTGTGGGGGAGTCCAGTAGCACACAGAGACCCCCCCTCCTGGTTGTCCTTTCTTTCCAAGTTGACTGTGGGCACTTGGTTGGTCCAGGCCAGGGTGTAAAAAGATGCCACTCATGCCCAGAAAAGGTGTCCGATTGTGGGGGAGTCCAGTAGCACACAGAGACCCCCCCTGGTTGTCCTTTCTTTCCTAGTTGACTGTGGGCACTTGGTTAAGGCTGTATTCCTTTGCTTTCAGCCGCAGGTTAGCGATGCTGTTTGCCATGTTCATGCCCTGGGAGCCGTTGGTGTTGTTGCAGTTGGGCGGGTAGGTTGCCATAGCGCTGGGGAGGGAGAGGAGGGGGAAATGATTACATCATCATCATCATCATCATCATCATCATCATCAGCTTATTAAGTTCAGCAAGAGCCGCAGCTGTGGAGGAAGATTTGAAAAAAAACAAAAAGGAATATGTCACTATAGCTGGACGTTTTAGGGGAATAGGGTTAAGAAAGGACACACACAAACACGGACACACACGCAACACACACACACACACACACACACACACACACACACACACACACACACACACAAGCACACAAGAGGATTGATTAATGAATTGAACAATTTTTTTCATTTGGACTTTTCTATATACAGTATGTGACATTTCCAATTTTCATGGATTTAAAGCTGCAGTGTGTAGAATTTTGGGTTTTATTTCCTAGCAGATTTTGTAGAAAGTAATTATAATATCCATAAGTACATTTAATTTAGTGCATAATAGCTGAAAAAAAATGTTTTGAATTATTTTTTTCCCCTTAGAAAGGGTCTCATATATGTCCATATTTCTGCATATTTTGGACCAAGGCCTAGTGCCGCCATCTTCAAAGTGTCATAGTTGGAATGTCATCAGGTGCATTGTTTAAAATTTAGAATTGTTCTTGTCCTTGAAGGCCACTGTAGCTTCTGTTATTATTCTAAAGGGGAGGGGTTACCCAGGGAGCGTTGCATTCTAGAACTTTGTAGAACTTTCTTGATGATGTCATATTACACACTGCAACCTTTAATGTATAAAAATAATACATTTGTAGAAAACACTGCAATAATTATTTTGAAAATGGGCTGAAATGTGCAAAAAACATTGGGGAATTATCCTCTCGAATGAAAGAAAAACACCCCATTGAATGGAAGTAAAAGTGTCAAATTTTCTCGAAAAAACTGAAAAAAAACAATCAAGAAAGACAATCAACAAAAACCTTTAAAATAATTCTTTAAAAGTCAAATAA
>CM049403.1:33925000-33942500 GCA_026929865.2 Hyperoplus lanceolatus | reverse complement strand
CAGTGAGGTACAGTAATAATACCTTTCAAAACTAATATAGAACTTTTAATAATAATTTAAAAACAATTAAATAAAAAAGCATGTGTCGGGCGCTCCGGTGGTGTAGTGGATAGAGCGTGTACCATATCAGCTCCGGCCTTCGTTGCAGTGGTCGCGGGTTCAAATCCGACCCGTGGACCTTTACTGCAGGTCACCCCCCTCTCTCTCTTTCTCTCTCCCTCTCTCTCTCTCTCTCTCTCTCTCTCTCTCTCTCTCTGTCTCCCCATTTCAACTCTGTACTGTCTAATAAACCTTGAAAATGACAAAAAATTAAATTTCCTACCTGTACTCTGTTAATACACAGCCTAGGCTCTGTAAAAGGGCATGTACACAGGGTTTTTCCTGGCTCAGAATGGGCCTTTGAGGGGTGAGAACACGGAACAACTGTTTCGGGGTCGGGACTGCAACAGTAAAGGTGCAAAGTCTGTGAATTTTAGGAGCTGTGTGGGGTTGAGAAAGGGGAGTTTCAATGATCATTTTATTTAGATTTTTTTGTTTTCATGATGGAGGGAAGCCGTGATATACATTGAAATGCAATGCATCCTCCAGACCTACGAGAAGGAGGACTTGTATTGGGCTCAACTAGAAACACATTTGGAGAGGTTTTACATAACTGAATATATTCTACATTTTTGTCATTTTGGCGCTGGTGAATTTTCCTTTGGGGGGGGGGGGCATAAAACCACTTTGGGGGGCGCCAACAAATTCTCTATGCAGGAAAACCCCCTGTGTACAGTATAAACGAAGGGTTAGTTTAGTTACCTGTACTGTGTTAATACACAGCCTAGGCTCTGTAAACGAAGGGTTAGTTTAGTTACCTGTACTCACAGCCTAGGCTCTGTAAACGAAGGGTTAGTTTAGTTACCTGTACTCACAGCCTAGGCTCTGTAAACGAAGGGTTAGTTTAGTTACCTGTACTCACAGCCTAGGCTCTGTAAACGAAGGGTTAGTTTAGTTACCTGTACTGTGTTAATACACAGCCTAGGCTCTGTAAACTAAGGGTTAGTTTAGTTACCTGTACTCACAGCCTAGGCTCTGTAAACGAAGGGTTAGTTTAGTTACCTGTACTCACAGCCTAGGCTCTGTAAACGAAGGGTTAGTTTAGTTACCTGTACTGTGTTAATACACAGCCTAGGCTCTGTAAACTAAGGGTTAGTTTAGTTACCTGTACTCACAGCCTAGGCTCTGTAAACGAAGGGTTAGTTTAGTTACCTGTACTCTGTTAATACACAGCCTAGGCTCTGTAAACGAAGGGTTAGTTTAGTTACCTGTACTCTGTTAATACACAGCCTAGGCTCTGTAAACGAAGGGTTAGTTTAGTTACCTGTACTGTTAATACACAGCCTAGGCTCTGTAAACGAAGGGTTAGTGTAGTTACCTGTACTCACAGCCTAGGCTCTGTAAACGAAGGGTTAGTTTAGTTACCTGTACTCTGTTAATACACAGCCTAGGCTCTGTAAACGAAGGGTTAGTTTAGTTACCTGTACTCTGTTAATACACAGCCTAGGCTCTGTAAACGAAGGGTTAGTTTAGTTACCTGTACTCACAGCCTAGGCTCTGTAAACGAAGGGTTAGTTTAGTTACCTGTACTCACAGCCTAGGCTCTGTAAACGAAGGGTTAGTTTAGTTACCTGTACTCTGTTAATACACAGCCTAGGCTCTGTAAACGAAGGGTTAGTTTAGTTACCTGTACTGTTAATACACAGCCTAGGCTCTGTAAACGAAGGGTTAGTGTAGTTACCTGTACTCACAGCCTAGGCTCTGTAAACGAAGGGTTAGTTTAGTTACCTGTACTCTGTTAATACACAGCCTAGGCTCTGTAAACGAAGGGTTAGTTTAGTTACCTGTACTCTGTTAATACACAGCCTAGGCTCTGTAAACGAAGGGTTAGTTTAGTTACCTGTACTCACAGCCTAGGCTCTGTAAACGAAGGGTTAGTTTAGTTACCTGTACTCACAGCCTAGGCTCTGTAAACGAAGGGTTAGTTTAGTTACCTGTACTCTGTTAATACACAGCCTAGGCTCTGTAAACGAAGGGTTAGTTTAGTTACCTGTACTGTTAATACACAGCCTAGGCTCTGTAAACGAAGGGTTAGTGTAGTTACCTGTACTCACAGCCTAGGCTCTGTAAACGAAGGGTTAGTTTAGTTACCTGTACTCTGTTAATACACAGCCTAGGCTCTGTAAACGAAGGGTTAGTGTAGTTACCTGTACTCACAGCCTAGGCTCTGTAAACGAAGGGTTAGTTTAGTTACCTGTACTCTGGCCTCGGTCAGGTTGACTCTGCGCGCCAGGTCTTCCCTCACGAAGGCGTCAGGATAGTGGGTTCTCTCAAACACCCTCTCCAGAGCCTGCAGCTGACTGCTGTTAAACGTGGTGCGATTCCTGCGCTGCTTTCTCTTTTTCTTCTCCTCCGTATTCATCTGTTCATCTGAAGGAGGAAGGGAGGGGGGGAGAGGGAGAGAGAGGGGGAGAGAGAGGGAGAGAGGGGGAGGGAGAGAGAGAGGGGGGAGAGAGGGAGGGAGAGAGAGGGGGAGGCAGAGGGGGAGATGGGGGGAAGGAGGGAGAGAGAGGGAGAGAGGGAGAGGGGGGAGAGAGAGAGAAAGAGAGAATGTATTAATATTTCTGGTCGATTTTGGTCCGTTGTTTTTTAAGACACTTTGTCCGAAAAATATATCCAGTAAAATATATCCAGAAACTTTTGGTCTTGGATAACATTAATTCATTTTCAGACAATGTATACACTTAATTTACATAAACCAAATCGATGTATAACTACAGTATACAAGAACAAACAGCCTCGCCGGCTAAAACACCAGGCATCATAGTGAAAGAAGGCACATGCATGACAGAAACCACATGTGACCTTTATTTCTATTTTTATGTTGAAGTTTGTCTGTGTTTCTTTGCAGTATTCTGTTGAAAACGTAATAATAACTACTTGAAATAAAATGAAATACTTCTGAATTACTCTGGATTACTCGGCTAGCAGCGGACCCGGGTTTGATTCCAGCCCGCGGTCGTTCTCTGCATGTCACTCCCCTCTCTGCCCCATTTCAACTCTGTCTCTACACTATCAATAAAGCATAAAAAGGCCAAAAAAAAATATCTTAAAAAAAAAAAAAGTTTCTAGACACTGCAGGTGAATAGGGGAAACATTTTAACCAATAGATATCACCATATAACTTTACCAGTTGACTACTGACAATAAAACTATTATCTTTTTTTTCTACACATTTTTCTCTAGAAATGTTTGAGTATATTTACAAATTTGGCAATATCTAACTAAATATGTGTAAATTAGCATCCCTTTAAACTGACTAAAAATCTACATGTTGGATTAAACAACCAGAGTAAAAATCTTTATTTTATTGTTAAAACGTATTAGTGTCAAATAAGATATGCTCAACGGTCTGGTCTATAGATTTTACATTCTAGCTCTTTTTAGATTTTTTTTTTTTTTAAGATATTTTTTTGGTAATTTTTTTTATGCTTTATTGATAGTGTAGAGACAGAGTTGAAATGGGGCAGAGAGGGGAGTGACATGCAGAGAACGACCGCGGGCTGGAATCGAACCCGGGTCCGCTGCTGGCCGAGGCGAGGCCCATGGAGGGGAGAAGGTAAAATAACCAAAATCTAAGTTTCAAGCCGAGTGTCAAACCACGTCATATTTTAATAAATAAAGCTTCCTGCATTAAGGCAGTAAGATCTTCAGCTGCTTTTGCTGCGGGCTGAAAAGGTCTCCCTTGAAAAAGAGATTTTTTTCCTCAACGGGACATTAACTGGTTAAATAATGGTTTAAAACATTAATATTCTTTTTACAGCCAGCGCTTCAAACCTCGATCTGAAATTCAAACAATAACACAAAGGAAAAGTATCTGAGAAGTAACGGCAAGTAGTAATGTAGAATGTGGATTTGTCTAAGGAGAAAAAGATACGTCATCTTGCTTCAAAGTCTGCAAAGAAAAGAAAACGCACAAATTACAGCCGTTTTTTAGTGTTAGTTATTTATTTAACTTTTTTTCTGTATTCCTTGTCTGTTTATGTGAGGGAGGGGGGAGGAGGGAGGAGGGAGGAGGGAGGAGGGAGGAGGAGGAGGGAGGGGGAGGAGGGAGAGGGAAGGGGGGAGGGTGTTGGGTGTTGTGTATGTATTGTATGTGTTTACTTAATCTGTTTTGTTTTGTCCATATGTAAAAAAAAAACATAAAACCATTCAAATAAATAAATTAATTACAGCCGTTGACCCGTGCTTGAAAAAAAACTAGATTTTTTCCCGGCAGTGTCTCGACTTGAAAGTGTCTCTAGAATACTGCTCACATCATAGATCAAGAGGAGCATCTCTTAAGAACAAGCCTTTTCGGATGGGTTTGTCCGGAGAAACATTTTCCCACGCAGACACACACACACACACGCACACACACACACACACACACACACACACACACACACACACACACACACACACGCACATACACGCACACACGCACACACACACACGCACACACGCACACACACACACACACACACACGCACAGTGGGAGCGATTTGAGCTTTAAGATTTATTCAGTTCCATTGGCAAACCCAGACTACAGCTGCTAATGTTAAAAGTAAAATGCTACTTTGGTGCTAAAACACAGAAAGATTCTCTAACCAAATGTGCTTTTCAATATCGCCTATTACTAGTTTTATTTAAAGGTGCAGTCAGTGATTCTGGAGAACGCTTGTTGTCAAAATCACTTTTTGTCCAAATCAGTGAATATCTCCTCAAGATCCGCTACCTGTCTGTACTGTGTGTGCGCTGGAAAAAATAATCCAGTTTAAATACACAGCCTAGGCTCTGTAAACTGGTACATAAGCAAAGGGTATGTGAAACAAAGCGGGCCGACGTGGCAAGCAACATGCCAGTTTACGGAGCCTAGGCTGTGTATTAACACTTGATTTTTGTTTAGCACAAACACAGTACAGACAGGTAGCAGATCATGAGGAGATAAGTGATTTTGACAACAAGCGTTCTCCAGAATCACTGAATGCACCTTTACAGACAAACATGCCCCAAAATATTCATCATCTTCGAAAAAAATAAAATGCAACGCGAAAACTTTGGTGAACATGCAACAATATACAGGTGAACCTCGAAAAATTTGAATATCGTGCAAAAGTTCATTTATTTCAGTAATTCAACTTAAAAGGTGAAACTAATATATTATATAGACTCGTTACATGCAAAGTGAGATATTTCAAGCCTTCATTTGTTAGAATTTTGATCATTATGGCTAACAGCTTATGAAAATCTCAGAAAATTTTAATATTACATGAAATCTATTAAAAAGGGATTTTAAGGGGGCGCCCTTAGCTCAGTTGGTAGGGCGTCCCCCCCATGGGCCTCGGCCAGCAGCGGACCAACTCTGTCTCTACACTATCAATAAAGCATAAAAATGCCAAAAAAAAATCTTTAAGAAAAGGGATTCTAAATACAGAAATGTCGGCCCTCTATAAAGTATAATCATCCATATGTACTCAGTACTTGGTTCGGGACCCTTTTGCATGAATTCTTGCCTCAATTCCAATTAATTTTCCATGATATTCTAATAATATGAGTTTCACCTGTACATTTTTTATACAAGAAGGAAAACCCTATCTCACGGCATTGAAGAATAAATTCAGCCAAACTTGATCGAATATATAACTTTTATTCCAATTACTCCATGTCACTTCCTTTTAAAGAAACGCTTTTCTCCGTGGAGGGTTCAGGGCAACACGGGAAAAGATTTGCTGTTGTGAAAGAAACAAACTCTAGACTCCATTTTGAACTGGTCTGTGTTCGTGTTGGCTACTGGATCTAAACCAAAAACATAGCACACGTATTCTAACTTTCTAGCTTGCTCACTCGCTCATTCACTCACTCACTCACTCACTCACTCACTCACTCACTCACTCACTCACTCACTCACTCACTCACTCACTCACTCACTCACTCACTCACTCACACACTCACTCACAGTTATCATCTCTTAAACCTCCCAGCTTCCAGCACGATAAAAATCATGTTTTTAAATGTGTGTTTTTGCGGCTCCACAAACTAAACCACAGAATAGCACTTTCACATGGGAAAGAAAAGGCAGTGATCATCTGTGTTCCTGTGTAATTACACACACGCACGCACACACACACACACACACACACACACACACACACACGCACACGCACGCACACACACACACACACACACACACTCTTCTGCTTTTTTGCGACAGGAATAATTTGTTACTTTTTGCAGATTTTACATTTTTAACGTACAATAAAAATTCAAAATGTCTACTATTAGGTTGACACACACACACACACACACACACACACACACGCACGCACACACACACACACACACACACACACACCAGATGCTAGTGTTTGTTTTCTTGTCACCATGTTGTCTAAGTAACCCCCTCTCCCCCCTCCCCCTGCTGTGTCTGTCAGCCAGTCACGATACAGCTCAGAGTTAACAAAATGTAAAGAGATAAAACACAGAATGACCCTTCAGAATAAAGGTATCTAAAAGTGAACAACAATGACATTAGTTTATGCTAAACGTATTCACTATTCTACGCTTTATTCTGGACTATTGCCTCATTTGTACAGTCAATGTTCTAGGCCTATATAACAAAGAGTCCCCTAGCTATTCATGCAGAGAAACACCACTGCCCTCTTGTTGAATAAAGTTCAAAATCCTTGTTTGAAAAAGCTAATGCATAGCAAGCCCCATCTACTCTACAAGTTTTTTTTTTTTGTTAATTGGTGTGTTATGTAAAGCGCTCTGAGTGAGAGAAAAGCCATACATAAATAAAATGTATTATTATTATTATTATTATTATTATTATTATTATTATTATTATTATTATTATTATTATTATTATTATTATTATTATTATTATTATTATTAATAAGTAACAACTGCTAGCTTTTTCTGTATAGTCTCTATGTTTCCTGGCTGTATCTGATTTCTGGTTAAAGCCTGTGTGTGCCACTACTGCGTATTTTTAACTTTTTGCTACGTATAGCCGTATGAATAAAAAATTGTTTTAAACTTTTTCTTCAACAAGAGTGCGTGGTATTCATCCAGTCCTTTCCTAGAAAATGCAAATCACTGTTGATATGATATTCTTATGTCTGTTATATAATGTAATATACTTTTTACATTATAGACAGTACTACACTGTCCACACTATATTTATAGCCTATATCATATTTTGAAAAAAGAAAAATTATATATATAAAATAAATAAAGAAAGATAGGAATCATTGCTCTGATCCTTAACCTGAAGGCCAACGTATCAGTTTCAATTTGAAAACGTAGAAAGTGCATTTAGGCAGAAAGAAAGAGTGACTGAGCTACTTGATAGATTCTCCAGGTGCGCACACACACACACACACACACACACACACACACACACACACACACACACACACACACACACACACACACACACACACACACGTTATTTAGGAGCTTCCGTACAATCTTTTTGACCTTTGGACAAGGCCGTAAATATACTATACATTGAGGGTGACTCACACTCTCCCCCATATTCAAAATGTCCCCTCTGATGTATTCATTTAAAAAAGCGGCCAAAAAACTAACCCTGCGTTCCAATCCCCATACTTCCCTACTATTTAGTATGCCAGAAAAAGATTTAGGATGTCCCAATACATGCACGTCAATTGTAGTATGCTGAAAATACATAAATGCCCCACTAACTCCAACAGCATTTTGGAGTATTCGTCTTTATTCTTGACATTTCTCGACACAATGAAAAAAAAACTTCCTTATCTGATTTTTTGTCTCTCCTGTCTGTGGCCCTAAAACTCTTCTGTACTTTAGTATGTAGTGTAGTAAAAAGACTAAAACTCTTATGTACTTTAGTATGTAGTGTAGTAAAAAGACTAAAACTCTTCTGTACTTTAGTATGTAGTGTAGTAAAAAGACTAAAACTCTTCTGTACTTTAGTATGTAGTGTAGTAAAAAGACTAAAACTCTTCTGTACTTTAGTATGTAGTGTAGTAAAAAGACTAAAACTCTTCTGTACTTTAGTATGTAGTGTAGTAAAAAGACTAAAACTCTTCTGTACTTTAGTATGTAGTGTAGTAAAAAGACTAAAACTCTTCTGTACTTTAGTATGTAGTGTAGTAAAAAGACTAAAACTCTTCTGTACTTTAGTATGTAGTGTAGTAAAAAGACTAAAACTCTTCTGTACTTTAGTATGTAGTGTAGTAAAAAGACTAAAACTCTTCTGTACTTTAGTATGTAGTGTAGTAAAAAGACTAAAACTCTTCTGTACTTTTTAGTATGTAGTGCAGTAAAAAGACTAAAACTCTTCTGTACTTTAGTATGTAGTGTAGTAAAAAGACTAAAACTCTTCTGTACTTTAGTATGTAGTGTAGTAAAAAGACTAAAACTCTTCTGTACTTTAGTATGTAGTGTAGTAAAAAGACTAAAACTCTTCTGTACTTTAATATGTAGTGTAGTAAAAAGACTAAAACTCTTCTGTACTTTAGTATGTAGTGTAGTAAAAAGACTAAAACTCTTCTGTACTTTAGTATGTAGTGTAGTAAAAAGACTAAAACTCTTCTGTACTTTAGTATGTAGTGTAGTAAAAAGACTAAAACTCTTCTGTACTTTAGTATGTAGTGTAGTAAAAAGACTAAAACTCTTCTGTACTTTAGTATGTAGTGTAGTAAAAAGACTAAAACTCTTCTGTACTTTAGTATGTAGTGTAGTAAAAAGAAAGAAAGAATATGTGATTTGGAACGCAAGGAATATTGCACCGCTTTCCGAATTTATTTTTACTATTTAAAGGTGGAGTCAGAAATTTTGGATACAATTGTTGTCCAAATCCCTTTCTGTAAAAATCAGTGAATATCTCCTCGCAATGCGCTACCTGTCCGTAGGCCTGCTGTGTGTGTGCGCTGAAAAAAAATGCAGAGTTAATACACAGCCTAGGCTCTGTAAACTGTTATGCAAACAAAGGGACCACCGTAGCGAACAACATGCCAGTTAACAGAGCCTAGGCTGTGTATAAACACTGGATTTTTTTTTAATCACAGACACACACACACACACACACACACACACACACACACACACACACACACACACACACACACACACACAGTACAGACAGGTAGCGGATCATGAGGAGATATTCACTGGTTTTGTCAAAAGATAATTGTTGACTACAAGCGTTCTCCAGAATCACTGACTGCACCTTTAATATCACATCAGTTGTTTGACTGGACACTTGGCTGATTTTCTTTTACAGATTGACTTTCAACAACTAAACTTTTTCCATAATCATTCTCAGCAATATATTCTGAAGGTTATTACAGAAGGATTTGTTCATATTATATTATTATATTATATTATATTTACAAAGCCTTGACCGGGAAGCTTCCTCGTTATTTAACAGAAATGTTGCAAATTTCAGATGGGCTTTATCAGACCCGCTCCACTGACATGCTCATGCTTTATGTCCCACAAGCCCGGTCTGAGCTGGGAAAGACAGCTTTTAGCGTAAGTGCCCCCGACTCCTGGAACAACTTACAGCAACAAATTAGACTAAATACCTTCATATCCTTTAATCAATTTAAACAAACTATCTTAAATCTGCCAAACT
The DNA here is from genome assembly GCA_026929865.2 of Hyperoplus lanceolatus. Lineage (NCBI taxonomy): Eukaryota > Metazoa > Chordata > Actinopteri > Uranoscopiformes > Ammodytidae > Hyperoplus > Hyperoplus lanceolatus. The sequence continues at coordinate 33,932,794 of CM049403.1, read as the reverse complement.
CTACCTGTAACTGTTTTAATTAGGCTATATTGTATTTTCACCCATTTCATTTTAATTGCTGCCACTCTTCCCCACTATGTAAATGTTTCAATTGTTTTTTTCTCTCTTCACCTGTTGTTGTGTATTTGATGTATTTGCATTGAATATTGTGTTTGTATTGTTGTTTTTCCTTGGAATTTATTTGAACTCGACGTCATTGTAAATGAGGGTCAGCCCTCAATTGGTCTCTCGAGGATAAATAAAAGTTAAATGAAATGAAACATATGTTGTTAACTGTCGGATTTAAATTATGAGACATTTCCTTCACAAAATAAAAAATGCCGCCCTTTAATGGCCGACATAGTATTTTTGGAATTATAAAAAAATTTAAAAAAAAAATGCGGTATGGTATAATTTGTTTAAACAAATGAGAAAAGTGAGTTAGGGAAACTTACAAGAAGCATATCGTTAGCCTCATAGCATAATGGCCTAAATCATATTTACTCTACTCTTCTTTTACTCTACATCTACTCTACTCTACATCTACTTTACTCTACATCTACTCTATTCTACATCTACTCTATTCTACATCTTCTCTATTCTACCGCTACTTGTCGTTAGCCTAATTGCATAATTGCCTAAGTCATATTTTAAGGGTTATAGAGCAGGGTAAGATGTAGAATAGATGTAGAATAGAGTAGATGTAGATTAAAAGTAGAGCAGAGTATATGATTTAGGCAATTATGCTATGTGGCTAACAATATGAGAAGAGGTAACTTTGTGTGACAGGTTTAAAATCAATTGTCTTAATTTTATTTTTATTTTTTTTATTTTTTTTTATTAATATTTTTATTATTTTCTTAAACAAAACAATCACAGACATATACATACACCACAAGACAAAAAAAAAAAAACTCACAGGACAATACAAAATACAACACAGGGGGGGGGGGGGGTGCAGATCCATACTTTTAAACACATTCATTTAAATGTCCAGTTTCTTAAGTTCATGCTTATAAGTAAATAGTTTCGATCTGTAGATCACATGTCTGCTTCACGTGGCTGTATTATGGGTGTAGGCTATATCCAAAATCACTCTCAGCACTATATTATGAAGGTTATTGCAGAAGGATGTGTTGTTGTTAGCGGTCTGATTTATGAGACATTTTCTTCTTTAAAAACATGCCGACCTGTTCATAGTATTTGTTTGATTCGTAAACAATGAAAAAAAGACGGTGAGGTAGGGTAGGCTATCCAAAATATGTTCTGTTTAACACTTCGGCTTGTTTTTTTTTTCTCCTTCTAGTAAATCCCGTGAAATCGCTGAGTGACCTTTTAGGGTTTATCTCTCTGACCCTCCGCGGGGGGGTTTGACCCGAAGCTGCGAGCTGAGAGAACCGACAGAGAGAGAAAAAAAAACAGAATCTGCAAAGTAATTATCAACTCAAACTCAGAACTAGAAAATGCATTTTGCTGCTGAGAATGCGTCTGAATGCTGAACAAGCTGACGCTAAACTGGATAGCTGAGAGTTTTTTTTTTAATTATTTTTTTTGTATTTATCCCCATGTACATTTATTTAAACACATTTATTGAATAAAATTTAAAAAGACTGAAGACATGATCGCGAATAAACTGAAACGAGCGCCGCAAAGGATCAAATAAAATATCCTCCTGGCGCACTTTATGTGAAAAGAGCGACCACGTGAGTTTTGTCTGCAAGGAAAATCATTTGTTGTGCACATATTAAACTCAGAAATGAATGGAATCTCTGGCTAAGAAAACAATAGAATATATGTTCGTGAGTCTTTCCTGCAGTGCGTTAGTTAGGCTATTTGAATAGAGGCACGGCTGATCTGACATGGACGACCATAGCCATGGACACGGACGACCATAGCCCACATCTAATCTCATCACCGCATACAGTAAGAGAACATTAAAAAAGGTATTTTGCCTATATTTAAAAAAAAAATTTAATTTAGAAATTAGGATTTATTCTGCACAGCGTGGCGGATGCAAGTGTTTTCATTTTGAGTTAGAATGCACAATAAAGCATTTTTAGCACAATAGAATTCCCCCAAAAACCAGCGAGTCAAAAAAAAAAAATCCGGATTATTTATTTATTTATTTATGTATTTATTTATTTATTTATTTATTTTCGCGGTTGTTTCACCTCAGAAAACTTCTCATTAAGACTTGAAAGATGTCGTTTAAACAGTGTATAACCAAAAACCATACATGTCCCTACCACCACCGCCTCGCTACAGCTGGTAAAGGTGTGGCCAACACGTGTCAATAGACTGATCCCATTAGCGGCTATTAGTGAGGGCCAATTAACGCTGACAAAACTCATTAACGTTTGTTGATTCAAAAAAAAAAAAATACACATGTTTTTCTTTGTGCTATCTTAATCCCTAAATTCTGTTTATTCGTGTTGTTTTTCAAGTTCGTATTTAATATTAACGTTAAAAGTCCTTGTATACTGTGAACCCCAATCTAGAAAAATCCTTCTGTAATGTGGGGAGTTAGTTTCATGATAGTAAAGCATCTGAAAAGAGTTACAGACACATTTATCAATCCACATTAAAGATATTGTCATTTAAGTTTGATCAACTTTACAGAAATTCGGTGATGTGTGCAAAATATTTATAATATCTAAAGGCATTAATAGAAAATGAATGTTGCTTTCAAGTTCCTGTCAATAAATCGGAAAAATGAAATGTAAAAGCATAGGGTTCAATAGTAAAAGTTGCGTAAATGTGGTAAAAAAAAACGCCACAAATTTTGCAAAGAAAAATGCTCTTTTGATGTTATTAAATGTGTTGTATAGGTCTGCACATTGTTAATATCAAAGGCAATGTGTAAAATATAAAAAGAAATGTCTCGAGTCAAGTTGCTGCTTTCACGTTTATGTCAAAAAATCTGAAAAATTAAATGTAAGTATGTAGGCTAGACGATTCCTGTGATTATAAAAGAGAAATGCACACATCGTTTTAGCAATAGTTACGACTAAATGTTGTTCTATCATGTAGGCCAGTGTTTCGATTATATATACCAAGGTAATGTGTAGAACATGTAAGATATATAGGGCGCTCCGTAGTGGATGGAGCGCATACCATATTCGCTCTGGCCTTCATTGCAGTGGTCGCGGGTTCAAATCCGACCCGTGGACCTTTACTGCAGGTCACCCCCCCCCCCCTCTCTGTCTCTCTCTCTCTGTCTCCCCATTTCAACTCTGTACTGTCTCATAAAGCTTGAACATGACAAAAAAAAAATTAAATATAAGGTTGCTGCTTTCATGTTTCTGTCAATAAATCGGAAAAATAAAACGATATGATAATGAAGGCATCTAATGAATGTTGCATAAAATATCTATAATTGTTTTCTTTTACATTTCATTGACTCTATGACAATTAACTGTTGTTAATTCATACAGTGTTTCCATCTTGTATTCATATCAATATCAAACGCAATGTATGGAGCATTGTAGTGTGTGATACATATAGTAAATGTGCCGTAAATGCTATAATAAATGTCACAAATGTCCGTATTTGTTTCTTAAAGCCTTCCCCTCTCAACCCAAACAAAACGCCCCGCCCCGCTGCGCTGTGAAGCCGCTGTTATTCCATTCCTTTAATTTGTGGAAGCTTTGGACACGCGCGCTAATTATGACAAATGATTAGGCGTGTGTGTGTGTGTGTGTGTGTGTGTGTGTGTGTGTGTGTGTGTGTGTGTGTGTGTGTGTGTGTGTGTGTGTGTGTGTGTGTGTGTGTGTGTGTGTGTGTGTGTGTGTGTGTGTGTGTTCTTTGACAAATGATTAGGCTCCGATATTCTGAAAGTGTTTGACAGGTCGAAAATAACGCGGGAATTAACGAGGTGACCCCTGGACCACGTCCGGTCGCATATTTTTCTCCTTTTCGACTTAAAGCGAGAGAAAAAAAAATAACAAAAACACTCATTAAAGCCTCTAAGGTTTCAGTCGAATGGGGAGGGAGCGTTTATTTACTCTCTCAGCAGGGTGAACGGCGGGCGGGATTGTGCGCTGTTATGCGCTTTACACTGCAGTTTAAGCGAGTTATTCTAGTCACAGTATAAGGTCTGGATAATGTGCTTGAAATTGAAACACATAATAAATAGACAATGCTGGGTTTTCTCCATTGCTGACTGGATTGACTCAGGGATAGTGCATGCAATACTGTCTAGTACACAAAAGGATGTATTAGGCTACCTTCATGTGTCTGGGTCATAGTATAGCACAATATGATCCACTTTTAATTTATTATTGTTATTTATTTTCAACACATATTTCAATCAGCTACAGAAATACACAGGACATAGGCCTACTTCATATACTATCGTATTTTTAAAATATATGAAAAAAATCCCCGTGTTTTTCTTTCAATAGCTTTGTAAGGTGGTTGTCAATATAACTTATAGGCCTATTTGAAGCTTCGTGATCCTTGAAAAAAAGTAATTTTTATCTTCAATTTCTATCTTAATTTTATTCTTTAAAAGGGTATACTAGGCTATCAACCATGCGGACAACTTCCATGCAAGTTTTTCAGCGGCATCTCCAAACAGCAGTATCCGTCTCTCACTTCACCAAACTCGGCCTCGAAAGCCTTAACTGCACCTAACGCTACTTGAATGCGCAATATAAAGGATCAATCTCGCAGTGAATGTATGTTGTGTGCTGTACAATGGCAATACAGATTCACGTATTCGTCTACATTATCATGTTTACGCACACATTACTCCATTCAGAACAAGATTAAAAGTTAAGCTATCGTTATTGTATTATGGATTGATGAACACCACGTGGCTTGCCGTTAGTTCTTCCCAATTAACGTTGAGAATTATTTAATTTTTTTCAGTGACGCAAAAAGTTGTAAAGTAAAACAATTGTGAAAATGTGTCTTCGTTTAAGGACGCAGAGAGAGACAGAGATTTATGAGCGCGCGCAGCTTGACTCGCGAGGTTACTCCTCTGACCATGTCCACCAACATCACCATAGCTGACTGACATCAAAGTGTTAATGGAGAATTAATGGCCGTTTGGAGGGTGTGCGTGTGTGTGTGTGTGTGTGTGTGTGTGTGTGTGTGTGTGTGTGTGTGTGTGTGTGTGTGTGTGTGTGTGTGTGTGAGGGGAAGGGGAGATTGAGAGCCAGAAAGCCACTCAAGGATTCCTTACGCCGCGGCCAAAAGGCAAAAACAAATGACTATAGGTTTTGGACAAAAATTCAGCTTGTCGTTAGAAATGCATTGACGCGTGAACTGTGAGATTCGCTGTATTTTCCACAGATGGCGCCTGATTTTCGATATGTTAACAGCATCTATCTATCTATCTATCTATCTATCTATCTATCTATCTATCTATCTATCTATCTATCTATCTATCTATCTATCTATCTATCCAACTTGACCTCATTGTTTAAAATGATCTATTGTGAGTTTGAGACGATAATCGCGGGCTAGTGATATGAAACTCAAAACAAGAATCTAGACCCCTACACCAATCAGAAAAAAATCTGTGCTTTTTTCGGAAAATAGCGCCTGTCATTCCTATACTCAAAACCGCACAAATCTTCAATGTTCAAGTTATTATTGATACTGAAGATTGCTTTTAAAAAAAAAAAAAAAAAAAGAGGTGCCAATCAATCGCCCCTGATCTCCCGTCTCCTCTACTCCACCCCAGGCATGACTTGTGGCTCTTTGAGGTTAATTAAGTGTTTCCCTAAAATGCAGTTCGAGAATTATGTTAAAATGCGCCGTTTCTTTGCAAAATAACATATAAAAAAGATACTGAAAGAGCGCAAAGCAAACAAAAAAAAAAACTCCGACCCTAGAATGGTCTGACAGTGTTAAGTTGGGAACGCCGATTTTCCTGTGTCCCATAATTGTCCAAAATGATTTAAAATGCGTTTTTTTTTTTGTAAAATAGCTTCATGAATTAAAGGGTTAATCTCTAAATATCTCATCCTAGAATCGTCTCATTTGCCCCGGTCACAACCAATTGCATTCCCGCTTGTTTACTCTCTTTCACTTACTCTCTTGTTGGTTGGTGTCGCTTCCACTGGAGAGCCCCGGGGATTCCAGCATATTCCTGCCGGCTTCCCCTACGCCTTCGTCGGCTTGAGATCCCACCATCTCCCCCGCCGCCTCCTCCAGATCCAACAAGTGGCTCACTGAGAAGTTCTTCTTGGCTTGCTGCAGATTAATGTCCAGGTTACTAGCCGACGAAGTGATGCCAGCGGGATTATTCTCCAGATTTCGTTGCTGCCTGTTGTCCATTACATGCGCTCCATAGCCTGAAGTCATGACGTAATATGGGTCAGAAAACTAGAAAACTAGGCTTCTGGGATCAGTAGAAAAGTTTTTAAAAAATCTCAAGCGCTAAAGTAGACAAGATCCAGGCATGAAAAGTGTAAAGTGGCGCTTCCACAAACCAGTTACGCACACTCTTCTTACACACACACACTCACTCAAACCCGGTTGTTCCGAGTTGAACCACGGGGTATGTTCACATCCAAAATGAGCCTCGAAAATGGGGCTCGATTCGAACGAACACAACTTTAAGAAATTCTCGCAAAGACGCCACTTCGCTTTAACTTTCTCTCCTCGGTCAAACCAAATCAAAGACAATCCATCCAGCGCTCCACGTCAAAGGCGGAAAAAACAAATTCAACCATTCAAAAAACTCAGTAGAAATCAGCGATAGTCTCTCACACAGCCAGACCAAAACTATACAGCGGGTACTGTGCCGTTTTGAAGCCGCCTAGAAGTCCACTAAGGCGGGTAAGGCTGTGTACTCTAGTGGGGTCTCTGGTTGATTCACATCTGAGTAGAGAGAGAGAGAGGGGGAGAGAGAGAGAGAGAGAGGGAAGAAATGAATGTTGCTGCTAGAGTTGATGGCGACCAGATGCGCTAAAACTCCGTGTGTGCGTAAAGTTTGCTCTGCGGGAGGAGGCAGGGCGATAGCGCCGCGCCCACTACACTCACTCTCTCTCTAAGTCTCTCTCTGTCTCCGTGTCTCTCTCTCTAGTCTCTCTCTCTCCCTCTGTCTCCCTCCCTCTCTCTGTCTTTCTCTTTCCTCTCTCTCTCTTTCTGTCTGTCTCTCTCTGTCTCTGTCTCTGTCTCTCTCTCTCTCTCTCTCTCATAATTACGTGGCAAGATTTACTGCTGTGATGTGACGTTTCACAGTCCCTCCAACATCAGCACCAAAACACTGTTTTGGAGTGTGTGTGTGTGTGTGTGTGTGTGTGTGTGTGTGTGTGTGTGTGTGTGTGTGTGTGGTGTGTGTGTGTGTGTGCGTGTGTTACCTCACAGCAGGGGTGTATGAGAAAACTGTGGGGCCTTCAAAACATCTAGCCTCTGTGCCCCCCCCCCCTCCCTGGATCCATTTAAGAAAAATAGTTTTAAAAATAATTAATTCAACAACTTTTCACAAACATCTATAGTTAATCAGGGTTCTCATTCATACTGAAGTTCTACAGACTTGAAAAGAGAAGGATTCTGGAGAAGGCTTGTTGTAAACAAAGACGGCCCACCATAGCTATAGCAAAACACCAGTTCACGGAGCCTGGGCTGTGTATACATACTGGACGCACAGTACGGACAGGTAGTGGCTAGTGGCTGGTAGTAACTGTTTTCACTGTTTTTTAAAAGTCGCCGTGTGTACAGAGATATATTATAAAACATTGTCTTGTGTATGGGAATTTTTCTGAGCTCCTGCACCAGTGTCCGGGGGGGGGAGCTCGGGGGGAGAGGGGGGGGCAGTTTGTAAACGCTGCCACACTGAGAAGTACAGAGAGAGTTTTT
>CM049403.1:33915000-33920000 GCA_026929865.2 Hyperoplus lanceolatus | reverse complement strand
TGTCCTCTTCACAGCAGACCCGGGTTAGAATCCGGCCCGGGTCGTTCTCTGCATGTCATTCCCCTCTCTGTCAGTATGTCTGTCTGTCTGTCTGTCTGTCTGTCTGTCCTCTTCACAGCAGACCCGGGTTAGAATCCAGCACGGGTCGTTCTCTGCATGTCATCCCCCTCTCTGACACATTTCATCTCTGTCTCTACAACACTGTCTAATGTAGAAGAAAATGCCAAAAAATTTAAATATTTATAATTTTTTTAAATAACATTATGGGCCGGTTTCACAGACATGGATTAAGCCTAGTTCTGGACTAAATTGTACCTTCAATGGACAATCTCCATTCAAAATTCCATTTAGTCCAGGACTAGGCTTAATCCATGTCTGTGAAACCGGCCCTATGTGTCGGTGGTGCGTTCTCTTTATCTCACAAACAGGAGGAATACATTAGTACACTTCACAAAGAGCTGATATAAATAATAAAAATAGTTTTGCTTCAATTGCATAATGTCCGTCCTGTGATTAATTAATGAAACGTTTACTCAAAGTGTCTCGTAGCCTCTGTCAAGTTGAGTCAAGTTTTACTCAAAGAGAAAAAGCACATTTAAGACTCAACACATCAAAGAGCTTCAGATTCTGAAGTTGATTACAGAGAGATATAGAGACACAAACAAGATAATCAGGAGCAATAAATTAACTAATAAAAAACAGTCATGGGTAGAATAACTAACCAGGAAAACTACAAGGGTTTTTAATGTGTGTGTGTGTGTGTGTGTGTGTGTGTGTGTTTGCGTGTGTGCGTGTGTGTTTGCGTGTGTGTGTGTGTGTGCGTGCGTGCATGTGTGTATGTGTGTGTGTGTGTGTTTGCGTGTGTGCGTGCGTGTGTGTTTGTGTGTGTGCGTGCGTGTGTGTGTGCGTGTGTGCGTGTGTGTGTGTGTGTGTGTGTGTGTGTGTGTGTGTGTGTGTGCGTGACCCTCATTTGCAACTATGTCAAGTCAAACAAATGCAAAGCAAAAACAACAATACATACTCAACATTCAACGCAAATACATCAAATACACAACAGCCGATAAAGAGACACAGAAAACAACTGTAACACTTACACAGAGAGGTAGAGTGGCTGCAATGAAAATGAACTGGGTGAAAGTACAGTATAGTGTCTGTGAATGGATGGTGATTTTATAAGGAGCTATTGAAGAGTCTAAACGTCAAGACAAATTCATATCAGGAGCGTTTTGTTTAGACATTGCAGAGTAACAGATACTGTGCTGTACTGTATATATATGTGTGTGTGTGTGGGGGTGAGTGTGTGTGTGTGTGTGTGTGTGTGTGTGTGTGTGTGTGTGTGTGTGTGTGGGTGTGGGTGTCTGTGTGTGTGTAAAGGATTTTTCTTTTTAAAAGTTAGAAAAAAGTATAAATTGTTTTCAGACGCATACGAGAATACTAGCTGCATATCGTCTACTCTCTCTCTCTCTATGTTGCCCTCTTTCTTTCTCTCTCTCTCTTTCTCTCGCTCTCTCTCTCTCTCTATGTTGCCCTCTTTCTTTCTCTCTCTCTCTCTCTCTCTCTCTCTCTCTCTCTCTCTCTCTCTCTCTCTCGGCTGAGCAGTCGAGTCAAATAAAGGATAAAAATTATCTTCAAAAAAAAAATATGTAAAAGACGGAGAAACCTTTGTTTGAGGAGATGAAGGAATGCTGACCCCGCGTTCCAAATCACATACTCTTTCTTTTTACTACACTACATACTAAAGTACAGAAGAGTTTTAGTCTTTTTACTACACTACATACTAAAGTACAGAAGAGTTTTAGTCTTTTTACTACACTACATACTAAAGTACAGAAGTTTTAGTCTTTTTACTACACTACATACTAAAGTACAGAAGAGTTTTAGTCTTTTTAATACACTACATACTAAAGTACAGAAGAGTTTTAGTCTTTTTACTACACTACATACTAAAGTACAGAAGAGTTTTAGTCTTTTTACTACACTACACACTAAAGTACAGAAGAGTTTTAGTCTTTTTACTACACTACATACTAAAGTACAGAAGAGTTTTAGTCTTTTTACTACACTACACACTAAAGTACAGAAGAGTTTTAGTCTTTTTACTACACTACACACTAAAGTACAGAAGAGTTTTAGTCTTTTTACTACACTACACACTAAAGTACAGAAGAGTTTTAGTCTTTTTACTACACTACACACTAAAGTACAGAAGAGTTTTAGTCTTGTTACTACACTACACACTAAAGTACAGAAGAGTTTTAGTCTTTTTACTACACTACATACTAAAGTACAGAAGAGTTTTAGTCTTTTTACTACACTACATACTAAAGTACAGAAGAGTTTTAGTCTTTTTACTACACTACAGACTAAAGTACAGAAGAGTTTTAGTCTTTTTACTACACTACATACTAAAGTACAGAAGAGTTTTAGTCTTTTTACCACACTACATACTAAAGTACAGAAGAGTTTTAGTCTTTTTACTACACTACATACTAAAGTACAGAAGAGTTTTAGTCTTTTTACTACACTACATACTAAAGTACAGAAGAGTTTTAGTCTTTTTACCACACTACATACTAAAGTACAGAAGAGTTTTAGTCTTTTTACTACACTACATACTAAAGTACAGAAGAGTTTTAGTCTTTTTACTACACTACATACTAAAGTACAGAAGAGTTTTAGTCTTTTTACTACACTACATACTAAAGTACAGAAGAGTTTTAGTCTTTTTACTACACTACATACTAAAGTACAGAAGAGTTTTAGTCTTTTTACTACACTACATACTAAAGTACAGAAGAGTTTCAGTCTTTTTACCACACTACATACTAAAGTACAGAAGAGTTTTAGTCTTTTTACCACACTACATACTAAAGTACAGAAGAGTTTTAGTCTTTTTACTACACTACATACTAAAGTACAGAAGAGTTTTAGGGCCACTGGAGAGAGGGAGAAAAATCAGATAAGGAATATTTTTTTTCATTATGTTGAGAAATGTCAAGAATAAAAACGAATACTCCAAAATGCTATTAGAGTTAGTGGGGCATTTATGTACACTCAACAAAAATCTAAACGCAACACTTTTGTTTTTGCTCCCATTTTTCATGAGATGGACTTAAAGATCTAAAATTCATTCCAGATACACAATATTACCATTTCTCTCAAACATTGTTCACAAATCTGTCTAAATGTGTGATAGTGAGCATTTCTGCTTTGCTGAGATAATCCATCCCACCTCACAGGTGTGCCACATCAAGATGCTGATCTGACATCATGATTAGTGCACAGGTGTGCCTTAGACTGTCCACAATAAAAGGCCACCCTGAAATGTGCAGTTTTGTCTCACAGCAAAATGCCACAGATGCCACAAGCATTGAGGGAGCGTGCAATTGGCATGCTGACAGCAGGAATGTCAACCAGATCTGTTGCTCGTGCATTGAATGTTCAATTCTCCATCATATGCCGTCTCCAAAGGCGTTTCAGAGAATATGGCAGTACATCCAACCGGCCTCACAACCGCAGACCACGTGTAACCACACCAGCCCAGGACCTCCACATCCAGCAGGTTCACCTCCAAGATCGTCTGAGACCAGCCACTGAGACAGCTGCTGAAACAATCGGTTTGCATAACCAAACAATTTCTGCACAAACTGTCAGAAACCGTCTCAGGGAAGCTCAACTGCATGCTCGTCGTCCTCATCGGGGTCTTGACCTGACTCCAGCTCGTCGCTGTAACAGACTTGAGTGGGCAAATGCTCACATTCGATGGCGTCTGGCACGTTGGAGAGGTGTTCTCTTCACGGATGAATCTCGGTTTACATTGTTCAGGGCAGATGGCAGACAGCGTGTGTGGCGTCGTGTGGATGAGCGCTTTGCTGATGTCAATGTTGTGGATCGAGTGGCCCATAGTGGTGGGGGGGTTATGGTATGGGCAGGCATCTGTTATGGACGAAGAACTCAGGTGCATTTTATTGATGGCATTTTGAATGCACAGAGATACCGTGATGAGATCCTGAGGCCCATTGTTGTGCCATACATCCATGAACATCACCTCACGTTTCAGCAAGATAATGCACGGCCCCATGTTGCAAGGATCTGTAGGGGAAGGTGGGGTGATTTGTGCAACTTTTTACTCAAAGTGATTTTAAAGTGAGGCCTTGACAGTTATGTCTCCAACTCAAATATGTACATATATTTCAGGATGTTGTGCATCCCTGGCAATAAAAACTTTGGATCTGGAATAAACTGTTTAAGAAATATAGCTTTCGGAAAAAAAGTTGTCTTGGATTTGTGCGTCATTGTGTCACAATGACAAAGTCACCATCATCATCTTTCTGGCCATCTGAACTCTCATCAGTGGTGTCGTTAAGTGGAATTGAGATGTCACTCTCTCCTGAGCTACTGTAGACTATCACTTTTTTTGGTGACCAGCGTATACAGCCATGCCACTGGCACAACTCTCAGAAATGTACTTTGCACTAGTTGCTCCGTGCTTGTGGAACCAACTGCCACCTGACAAATCTGATTCCCCCTACATTTCTGCCTTTAAATCAAGGCTCAAAACCCATATGTACACCCTGGTGTTTCCTCCCCATTAACCTCTGCACTACTTACTTACCTCTGCACTACTATCTGTGTTTATGTGGATGTATGGGCTTTACGTCTTTTATTTTGGTTATTGTTATTTTACCTTCATTGTTTACCTACTGAATGCACTATGTACAGCACTTTGGACAGTGCAAACTGTCATAAATGTGCTTTTATAAATACATTTTACTTACTTACTTACTTATAACTCACCCAGGCCCTTGCGCACAAATCACCCCATCCCCAGAATTTTGGATAATAGGCATGATGCAGCAATTTAGGGTTGACATTGTGCTAACTATATAGACTCAAAGTGTAGCATACCAAAGCACTAAAACATGTGTCAAATGTTTTCAAACGTTTCTATAATTGTTCAGACACAATAATCAAAAAACCTTGATCATGGAAATTTTACT
>CM049403.1:33902500-33910000 GCA_026929865.2 Hyperoplus lanceolatus | reverse complement strand
CATCCAAACTAAATGCCTAACCCCAACCCTTACACTAACCCTAACATAAACCTAATTCATACCTGAACCTTAAAACCTAGTGTTAACCCTCAAACAGCCCTTTAAAGGCCTGTCCTTAAAACCTAGTGTTAACCCTCAAACAGCCCTTTAAAGGCCTGTCCTTAAAACCTAGTGTTAACCCTCAAACAGCCCTTTAAAGGCCTGTCCTTAAAACCTAGTGTTAACCCTCAAACAGCCCTTTAAAGGCCTGTCCTTAAAACCTAGTGTTAACCCTCAAACAGCCCTTTAAAGGCCTGTCCTTAAAACCTAGTGTTAACCCTCAAACAGCCCTTTAAAGGCCTGTCCTTAAAACCTAGTGTTAACCCTCAAACAGCCCTTTAAAGGCCTGTCCTTAAAACCTAGTGTTAACCCTCAAACAGCCCTTTAAAGGCCTGTCCTTAAAACCTAGTGTTAACCCTCAAACAGCCCTTTAAAGGCCTGTCCCAAAGTGAGAACTGGCAAAAATGTCCTCACTCTTAAGGTCTAAAACTCAGTGGTTCTCGCAAAAAAGGTTGTACAAGCACACACACACACACACACACACACACACACACACACACACACACACACACACACACACACACACACACCTCCCCCTTGGCCTGATTGCAGGTCTCTCAGCGACTCTGAGTTGATTGCAACTGTCAGACGGCTGAAGGGTCACGACTCCATCCGGACTGAAAGGTTCAAACACACACACACACGCACACACACGCGCACGCGCACACACACACACACACACACACACACACACACACACACACACACACACACACACACACACACACACACACACACACACACACACACACACACACACACACACACACACACACACACACACACACACACACACACACACACACACACACACACAGAGAAAACAAATCGGAAGAAAGGATACTCAGTGGACTTTTCACATTATACTATAGCGTGTACATGCTTGTATGCTATATGTTCTGTATATGTGCACTGTTTATGCAAATGAAATGAAAATGCAATCTTTCATTTGCTCTTTTATGGGACCCCTAAACAACCAGCCAGGTCCATTCAATCTGATGTGATGCCCAAGGAAATTGTGAATTTCTCATCTTCACTATAAGCCAGACGGGGAATTATTTTACACGTGGAATTTTGTGAACCGTGTTTAGTTTCACAGAGCCGCAGAGATCTTGTGACATCGGTTGCTCCGGCGGCGTAGTGGATAGAGCGCGTACCATAAGGGCTTAGTCCTTGTCGAGCGTTCAAATCCAACCCGTGGACCTTTACTGCATGTCATCCCCCCCTCTGTCTCTCTCTTTCTGTGTCTTTCTCCGTCTCTCTGTCTCTCCCTCTCTCTTTCTTTATTTCTGTCTTTCTCTCTGTCTCTCCCTCTCTCTTTCTTTATTTCTGTCTCTCTCTCCCTCTCCCTCTGTCTTTCTTTATTTCTGTCTCTCTCTCCCTCTCCCTCTCTCTTTCTCTATTTCTGTCTCTCTCTCTCCCTCTCTCTTTCTCTATTTCTGTCTCTCTCTCTGTCTCTCCCTCTCTCTTTCTTTATTTCTCTCTCTCTCTGTCTCTCCCTCTCTCTTTCTCTTTATTTCTGTCTCTCTCTCTGTCTCTCCCTCTCTCTTTCTTTATTTCTGTCTCTCTCTCTGTCTCTCCCTCTCTCTTTCTTTATTTCTGTCTCTCTCTCTGTCTCTCCCTCTCTCTTTCTTTATTTCTGTCTCTCTCTCCCTCTTTCTCTTTCTCCCAATTTCAACTCTGTTTCTCTTCATACTATCAAATAAAGCTTGAAAATGCCCAAAAAAAAATCTTTAAAAAAAAATAATTCTTATGACATTCCCTTACTGTTGAGTACATTAGTAGGCTACACGTTGAGAGGAATTACTGACAAGCCCGCGTCCCAAATCACATACTTTTTCTTTTTACTACACTACATGCTAAAGTACAGGAGAGTTTTAGTCTTTTTACTACACTACATACTAAAGTACAGGAGAGTTTTAGTCTTTTTACTATACTACATACTAAAGTACAGAAGAGTTTTAGGGTCATGGGAGAGAGAAAAAAAAATCAGACAAGGAAGATTATTTTTTCATTATGTCGAGAAATGTGAAGAATAAAGACGAATACTCCAAAATGCTATTGGAGTTAGTGGGGGCATTTATGTATTTTCAGCATACTACAATTGACGTGCATGTACTGGGACATCCTAAATATTTTTCTGGCGTACTAAATAGTAGGGAAGTATGGGGTATTGGAACGCAGGGTTAGTTTTGTATACATTGCCACAGCCTTATCCATCATATTTAGCAGATTTCATGTCTTACCAGTAGTTCTGATTTGTTAAAATATGTTTGCTTTTTATTTTGTGTTTTATTTTCCCTGCCTTCTGTAGTATGAATGTGTTGTGTTCTGTGTTTGCTTGCTCAGAATGCCCTTAACTTAATTCAGCTTTCATTCAAATATGTTGCACATTTTTAGTAGTTTTATTTTTTTAGTTTATCAATGTTCTTTTTGTGTGTGTGTGTGTGTGTGTGTGTGTGTGTGTGTGTGTGTGTGTGTGTGTGTGTGTGTGTGTGTGTGTGTGTGTGTGTGTGTTTCGACTGCTCAAGTTACTGTAATTTTCTTTTAAACATGGGATATACCATTCTGCAGTAAGAACATTAAAGTTAATTTTAATGTATATAAGTTCCTAACTAAAAACTAAAAACCTTTTTGGATTCATGTATTCTAGACGGGGAGGAGGGACCTGGCTGTGTGCAGCTGGAAACTATTTATTTTTCAGTTAACTTGAAAGCAAAATTACGAAACATTTTATTTACTGTAATAGCCGAAAACAAAGAAAGACTAACTGTAAACTATAGGCAGCTCTGGGAAAACTGAAGAGACCACTCCAAATGTTCAGTGTCTCTTCGTTTTACTATTTACAGGCATATGTTTGAGTAGAATGAACATTTTGGTTTTATTCTACAAACTACTGACAACATTTCTACCAAATTCCCCCCCAAAAATATTGTCATTAAAGGGCATTATCCATGAAGTAATGTAGAGATGAAGATTGAAGAAAAATCCAGACTGGTCTCTTCATTTTTTCCCAGAGTTGTATAGAACATAATTCTACAATAGAATATAATAAGTGAAAGTGTTTAACATGTAATATTAAAGTCCATGTAGCTGCTTTTACGAGGCTTGTACTTGTAATGTGCCGTATGAATGATGTCATGTTTCTATATTTTTATTTTTTATTTAACCTTTATTTAACCAGGGGAAAAAAACACCTATTGAGATTAAAAATCTAATTTTTTTTTTCAAAGGTGACCTGGCCAAGAGGCAGCAGCAAAGTGGACCACAGTTACAGACAAACAGTTACAGACAAAACAGACGAACACACACAGAGACACACACTGAGTAACACGCACGCACACTGAGACACACACACACTGAGACACACATACACACACACACACACACACACACACACACTGAGACACACATACACACACTGACACACACACACACACACACACACACACACACACACAGGGACCAAATTAAAATTAGACCCATGTCATGTTCCTATACACCTTGATGTGGAGAATGCGCTAGGTTCCTGTATTTTAATAGTCATGTACTTCCCTATCCTGCTTGTTTTTATCCTGTTCAAATAGCTGCCATGTTTGTTGTGTGTCTGTAAACTCAACTCCCTTATGGAAACAGAAAAAGTCTCATCTTAGCTTAAGCAGATGTGTCTTATTTGAATATAAAATTTACTAAAGAAATCTTCACTATTTCTCCCAAAACGTGGTTAACAAAAAGCCAATTCAAAAATGTTATTATGGAAAAACTGGTCAATTAAGGATATATGTTACAGATTATTTTACTCTTAGATAAATATAGATTTTTAACACCAAAACGTTCTAATTGTTAAATGTCTGTTATTGCACGTGCAAGATGTTAAAACATGGTATACTTACTTGACTCGTATTTAATAGCGTGTGTGTGTGTCAAAATCAGTGAATATCTCCTCATGATCCGCTACCTGTGTGTGTGTGTGTGTGTGTGTGTGTGTGTGTGTGTGTGTGTGTGTGTGTGTGTGTGTGTGTGTGTGTGTCGCGCGCAACATGTAGCCCCTGCACATTTAACAGTGAGTAAATTATAATGAACTATCTCTTTATATTTTACGACTACGTTTCTCTGAGTTGTTGCACTCGGTTGTAAACGTTCTGTGGTGTGTGTGTGTGTGTGTGTGTGTGTGTGTGTGTGTGTGTGTGTGTGTGTGTGTGTGTGTGTGTGTGTGATTCCGACATGAAGAAAAAAAATCTGTTTTTGATTAAAACAACACGCGCAGTTTACAGAGCGCTAGGCCGTGTGAAATTAATTCAGCCGCACTCTCTCTCTCTCTCTCTCTCCCTCTCTCTCTCTCTCTTTCTCTCATTAACACACACACACACACACACACACACACACACACACACACACACACACACACACACACACACACACACACACACACACACACACACACACACACACGTCTCTCTTTACAACGCATCGTTTAGCGGAGCAAATCAACCAATTACTTAATTAACTGTTAAACTATCGGCGCTAATTCTTTGGGGTTGTTCGTGCAGGTTTTTTCTTTCTTGTTCGATTGTTTCTGTATTATTTAAACATTAAACAATAAACAAATTCATAGAAGAAGAAAAAACAGATTGAAAACGAATCACTGTATAGGCTTAAATATATATATTTATAATAATAATAAAAAATAGCCTAGACAAATTATAAAAATAATGATTAAAAAAAAAAATATGTCTCAAGATCATTTAGTGGATTCAAAACAATCGCTTCTTCATATGTTAGGGTTTCACTTCATTTTTTCATTTTTGCCTAATTCTCATATACACATTTAGAAAACCGTCTTAACTCTAAAAGCTTTACTCTTATTAAAAATATAAATTATCTCCATGTCTATCCTCTATTAACATCTGCTTTCACTTTATAATCGAAATTAATTATTACGAATTAATCATTTAAACTTTAGAGGCCTATAATTCGATGCATTATTTTTCGTTAAAATTATAGTTTGTCTAAATTTCGCGCTAATTAAGATAAATTGAATGTAAAGGCCTATGCGTGAGTTACTGACGCTCTCGACTCATTCATGCTCTGTCTTTTTTCTATATTACGTAGTAGGCCTATTGATCGAATGCGGTTCTATATTTGATAAGTGTGTATAGACCTATGTATATGTTTTTGTCGAGGTATTATGTGCACAACAAATCTCGTTGTACTTGGCCTATACTAGTGCAATAACGTGATTTCGGCTTTAACATTAGAGCGAGATTTTGGGAAACAAATGAGGCCTTCAGGTACACACATAAAAACCAGGATAATTCAATAATAACGCAGATCAAATATCAAATGTCTAGTTTCCGGTCTGCACACAGGTCAAAACCTCCGTTTCACTCTGTCGGACTTCTCGAGTTTCATGTATGTGTGTGTGTGTGTGTGTGTGTGTGTGTGTGTGTGTGTGTGCGTGCGCGTGTGTGCGTGTTCTTACTTTGTGAGTTTTCAAACTGTCGAGCGACGCAAGCGCCACATAAATCACACGTTACTTTATAAAGAACTGCGCTCTCTGAAGTCCAGCGTGCGCGCACACACACACACACACACACACACACACACACACACACACACACACACACACACACACACACACACACACACACACACACACACACACACACACACGGTTAGATCCCTCGTCTCCGCAGTGCGTACCGTCTCATTTTTCACTTTTTCTTTGCCATAATTCGGAGCACATTTCTCTTTCTCTGGGGCCCACAAGAGACAACTTTATTCATTTTTAATAACACTGTTACGTAATATACATTTTTGATAGCACTGTGTAATTATAGCGTTTTCATTATGCACACTGACACGTTAATACTATAATAGCCTACTAACTATCCAGGCTACATTGATCTGTGAAGGGCTGTAGGACTAGATACATACTACCGCCTTTTGAGCACGTGGAAAATGTGTCTGTGTTTTTGCTTTTGTGCTATTTATTCATCTGCTACTATTATAACTTTGTTTTTATTGCTTAAAAGTTCGAAATTAAGACAATCAATCAATATTTATCTTTCAAAGAGCCATATACATGCGCCATATCAATCCGCCAAGTGTCGCCGGTTTACTCTGTAAGACAATGTATTTGACTTGTAAATTGTGTATGCTCCATTGTTCCTGCTTTTTTCTATTTTACCTGTAGGCCATATTTTCATGCTTCTTTCTTGGCGTTCAGTCGGTGGAAAACAAAGGAAGAATTTCACTGTATGACTGAGAACATGTTTCTCATTCTGCATATGACAATACACACTTTGAATCTTGAATGACCTATGGCGAATTACCTCATGTACACACACACACTCGCACTACATTCGCTTCACATCGGGAAACCCCCTTTGCACTACACATGTACAGTTTTTACTGCTATAACTGTCCTAAAGCGAGACATTGTCGGAGGCAAAAAAATGTTTTCAAGCACTAGATTTGTGTCTATTTATCTTCCATAACATGTGTTCTTTCATACTCCCCTTTCCCCCCCCCCCCCCACTCCCTTCTTTCTACTCTCTCCCTCTCTCTCTTTCTCTCTCTCTCTCTCTCTTCCATAACATGTCTTCTTTCATACTCTCTCTCTCCCTCTCTCTCTCTCTCTCTCTCTCTCCATAACATGTCTTCTTTCACACTAGTATAAATCAAAAGGTCCAACATGTACATTCAGGTGTTTACTTGACTAAACCTTGTCGTCTTTCATATTGTAGAAAATAATTGATTTGCATTAAAAGAAAAAGGTTGGGATATTTCTGCATCACTGGCACTATAGTCTTTGGTTTCAATTACACACAAAGACTATTTATTCCTGCAAACGCATAGGTCCTTAAATGCATCGTAGGCTAAAACTAAGCAAATGTAGTAGAAAGCTTAAAGTAGCATAACATGAGGAGACTTAAGGAATGTAATGCTGCCTTCAAAACTCTAGTTGCTTTGGTGACAATTATTTTCTATCCATATATTTTTTCTAAAGTCGCACTGCAAAAACAAAAATGAATCAGTATTGATTTTAATCAGCTCGTTAAAAATAAGTTTAGACTTTCTAGAGAAATGATAATAGCTGCACAATAACTAAAAATTAAAATACATTCTTTTCTAGAGTTACAAAAATACTTACTAAAACACAAAGCCTTCTTACTTACTATACTAAAACGCTAGCCTGGCTCCGCCCGCCCGCCTACTTCCGGCCAAATTTCATTTTCCCTTCAGTAGTCAGTCTGGGTGTACAGCGCATTTCCCAGATTCTCCGGAGAATCTACGATCGGCCAATCAGCGAACAAAGCGAGTGGCTGAGAACGCTCCAGTTTCAGTTGAATGCTGCGTTCCTTTATACTCGGAAGAAGGAGATTTCCGACTTGGTGG
>CM049403.1:33895000-33897500 GCA_026929865.2 Hyperoplus lanceolatus | reverse complement strand
ATATATTATTTTAACATTTTTCCATAGGGAGGGAGGGAGGGAGGGAGGGAGGGAGGGGGGGGAGAGAGAGAGAGAGAGAGAGAGAGAGAGAGAGAGAGAGACAGAGACAGAGACAGAGAGAGAGAGAGAGAGAGGCTCCATACTGTCTTTACTCAGTGTGTGTGTATATATATCTGTGTGTCTGTGGGTGTGTGTGTCTGTGCGCGTATATCTGTGTGTGAGCGTGTGTGTCTGTATGTAGATGTGTGTGCGTGTGTCTGTATGTAACTGTGTGTGTATCTATCTGTGTGTGCGTGTGTGTATGTGTGTGTGTCTCTATCTGTCTGTGTGTGTGTGTGTGTGTGTGTGCGTGTGTGTGTGTGTGTGCGTGTGCGTGTGCTCCATACTGTCTTTGGTCAGGAAGTATAAAACATGAGCCATCCATCTTTCATTTGATGCAACAATCTAAACCAGTCGCTGCTTTGAGTTTGACCTTCAGCTCCTTCACATACATGTAGATGGAAAACCACATGTTGGGAAGAAGTAGGACTCGTTTTAGTTTTCCAGGAAGAACAGATAAAAATACCTCGGAAGCAAAAAAAAAAAAAAAAAATTTTTGACAACAAGCGTTCTCCAGAATCACTCACAGGCCTTTCACACCGCCGCAAAATCGGTGCTAGTTCTGGGCTAGTTCGGAGTTAGAGCCAGTGTTTTGGTTTCACACCGCCAGAAAGCCTGCTCCGGGCCGTAAAAACCGGTTCAACTCAAACCCCAGGATTGAGCAGGGTTTGAGATAAGAACTGCTTGCGCCAGCGGCCGGGGGAGGGATTATCCTGACCAACCAGACCAACTAAAACCTCATGCCCGCCATGTTTAAAAACACCGCTACTACGAGACGTAAACATAACATAATTACCGAACGTAGCGATCAAATTGACCGGCGAGAATACGCTGTACGGGTCCTGTTTGGTAAAGAAAGCAAAGCGAGAGCTAACACGTGTAAAAATAAGACGTATTCGCCGCTGTTGCTGTGCTTAAAGCTAGCGGTAGCTTTAGCGTTAGCCACAAGAGCAGCGGCGTCGGGCGACGTACACACACACGTTTACAGTGACGTCATGACGTTGCTCTCTTGCCGGCTCCATGGCTGTCTCCGGTCGATGTGAAACCAACCGGTTCATAACTGGGATAAGGCTGTAACCAGTTTTGAACTGACCCCAGCACCAGCCCGGAACTGGCTCATGGTTCATTTTGGTGTGAAAGGCCTATCAGTGCGTTTCCATGCAGACTCATAATCGGGTAAATAAACGAATAAGACTTCAACAGGACTTGTAAAATGCATGTAAACACCTTTATCCGATCTACTTTGGACACAAATCGGCACATTAACGGACAAGAGAAGTCGGATAAGAACACCTAGATAACTCGTTCATAGTCGGCATTCTCTCTGCATGTATACAGGGATTCGGACATCGCATATCGGACTTCTCGTTCTGCGCTTGCTCGAGAATCCTTGCGGAGGATTTCACAAGGAAGTGGAAGGAGACGACGTAATAAATAGTCGGGTTGTTGCCGGAAGGGAACCGGACGTGGCTCTATAACCACTTGTTGAAAGGGCTACAGCGCCACCTAGCATAGTGGAGACAGCCATGCATCGGACATTTATCCGATTCTCTGAAAGGCCATGTATACTCAGACAAGTGACACGGTCCGTTCGAGGGTCTAGTTCGGTATAAGAGATAATCCAATCTAGTTGTGCCATGGAAACTGACTGACCGACTGACCGACCGACTGACCGACTGACCGACCGACCGACCGACCGACTGCACCTTTAAGTTGCATCCAAAAAAGCGTTGACGTTGGATTCCCCCCGCCCTGAAAGTTACAGACATTTGATGAATATTAGACAATGTTAGTGTTTCATATTAATCCCTACAGTGCAGTGTGTGTGTGTGTGTGTGTGTGTGCGTGTGTGCGTGTGTGTGTGCGTGTGTGTGTATCATCAAATAAATGACATAGCATCAAGAGGCCTCAGTTTCCGCGGTGACACTTTCTTCACTCTTCTGTTCAGTCTGTTTGGGTTCGCTCTCATCTCTCTCCTCTTCTGCGATCTGATTGGTCGCTTGCACTTCATTCACTTCCTTGTTTATCTCCACAGCTGATCCGTTGTCATTGTTACCATCCTCACAGCTCCTCCCATTTTTTTTCCCCCATTCCACCACAGCAGCTGATCCGTCGTTGTTGCCATGGCTCCCTCCCAAACATTCCACTGCCGCCTCCTCATTGGCTAATGCACCCAGTTGAAGCTGCAGCATTAGCTCCGTTAGCTTGCTGGCTTTGCGCAGTTCGTTTTGCTGGATAATCGCACACAGGTGTTCGGTTAGCTGCTCCTTGATTTCGGTCTTCTTGTGCAGGTCCAGTTTGGCTGTCACATACTCAGCTTCGGCCTTCTCATATCGCTTTCTGAAAGGGAAAAAATTTGTGTTTTTTGTTTTGTAACACACACACACACACACACACACAC
>CM049403.1:33887500-33890000 GCA_026929865.2 Hyperoplus lanceolatus | reverse complement strand
TATATTCAGTGACTCTTTCAATATGAGATCCATTATTTGTGTAAATAATAAGATCATTAAAATGTGTAATTTTTGCTCTGGAAAAACACATATATTTTGTTTTGTCTGTATTAAGGACAAGCCTGAGATCCACTAGACAGTTCTGCAGGGTGTTAAAAGAGCTCTGAAGGTTCTAAACAGATTGTGCTGAATCAGAAATGCAATACAGTACAGTGTTGTCCGTATACAAATGGGCTTGACAGTTTTGTAGTGATGAAACAATGTTATTGATGTAAATTGTGAATAGGACTGGACCCAAAATTGAGCCCTGCGGAACACCATCTGTAACTGTTAAAAACTCAGTTTGGTGGCTTCCCAGTTTTACTGACTGCTGTCTATCAGAGAGATAGTCCCTAAACCAGCTACATGCAGCATGATCAAAACCAATTTCATGCAGCCTCTGTAAAAGCAAATGGTGATCTAAAGTATCAAAAGCTTTTGACAGATCAACAAAAAGTGCCGCACAGTGCATTTTTTTTAAAGAAAGAAACTCACAAAGAAGTGGATTTATACAGCTAAAGCCTATGACCTATTGTATAGTTGGACTTATTGTAAGACATCTGTAGCCATGTTTATGCAAGTTAAACCTGCAGTGTGTAGAATTTTGGGTTTTATTTCCTAGCAGATTTTGTAGAAAGTAATTATAATATCCATAAGTACATTTAATTTAGTGCATAATAGCTGAAAAAATGTTTTGAATTATTTATTTTTCTCTTAGAAAGGGTCTCATATATGTCCATATTTCTGCATATCTTGGACCAAGACCTAGTGCCGCCATCTTGAAAGTGTCATAGTTGGAATGTCATCAGGTGCATTGTTTAAAATTTAGAATTGTTCTTGTCCTTGAAGGCCACTGTAGCTTCTGTTATTATTCCAAAGGGGTGGGGTTACCCAGGGAGCGTTGCATTCTAGAACTTTCTAGAACTTTCTTGTTGATGTCATATTACACACTGCACCTTTAAATAATAATAATAATAATAAAAAGTAAGAGTATAATAGAGTTACAACAGTGACTGAGTGTGATATTAAACCCATACTAACATTGCCACCTCCTGTGTCTCCAGCTCTTTGGGTAGGGGGGTGTCCTCTGGTTCCTCTGTGCCCGCTGAAGGCTTCACCTCGCTGGGCTTAACATCCTCCGTGCTCCCCCTGGCCTCTGGAGCTTTCCCTACTGGCGAGGGAGCGCTGGATTCCTCCCTCTGCATCTAGATTTTAGTGGTTTTAAAAAGATGCAAAAATACTGTCAATACTAGCAATTTTTTGTCAATTTCCGCAATGTTTTTTTTAACCTTTATTTCTACAGGTAAATCCCATTGAGACCGGAGACTCTTTTACCATTCACACACACATTCACACACACATAGCAGGCTAACTATCGACATTCACACGAGGCAAGGTGGGTGAGGTGTCTTGCCCAAGGACACAACAACCATGACACAGGTGGCAGGGCGGGGATCGAACCTCCAACCCTTCAGTCATTGGCCGACCCGCTCTACCAACTGAGACACAGTCACAAATATGTGCCAGACATACAGAGGGATAGAAAATAGATCTTGACAAATCTGCATATTTATTCAAAGTTTCATGATGATATCTGTAAGTTCAAAATTATTAACCTTCAGTGTCTCAACTTAAAAGGTGCAGTGTGTAACTTTGTGTGAGTCAGAGAAGTTAAACATTTTCTAAGGTTTATTCTCCATAACTGTATAAACAAACTTTCCTCACAGGGAAAATGTAGATCCCTGGAACACTGTTTGAAGTTAGAAAGCTTCCTGAAAAGTTACTGTTTCACTGTTGTTGTTTACAGCAGCAGGGCCCACAGTTTGGTTTACAAACATATTCTAGTCTTAACGTTTGGTTGCAGGTTCCTCAAAATAATTTGATTTATGATGATAGAATTATTCAATACTAAGAATTACATGTAGAGAAAATATGTTAAGTAAACAAACTGCAGGCTCGGTGCATGTAAACAAATCCCCCTCCTCTGAAACTACACACTGACCCTTTAAATACACACAAACTAAGAGGATTTTACCAATTAAAAAATGTACTAACCACTAATTGAGCGGGTGTTGGTGGTGGAGGCTTGTTTTGCTGTTGCTCCTGAGGCTTGGGCTTGGTGAGCTGTTGTTCAGGCGGGAGGAGACTAGCAGTAGACCCGGCCTCAGTGTGTTTCTGGGTGTTTAAATGGAGCGCTCTCTCTCTCTGGAGCTGTTGTCGGCTGCGATGGTTAGAGGAAGGGGCCGCCGGTCTGCGTCCGCGAGACAAAGAGGCTTCTGCTGCGTCTGTTAAAAAATATAATGGATTGGATTTATTTAGCTCTTTTAAATCAAATCAGAATCAAATCAGATCTGTTTTATTTGTATCGCCCAATATCACAAATAGACATTTTCCTCAATGGGCTATCTATCTATCTATCTATCTATCTATCTATCTATCTATCTGCCCTTACACCCTTAGC
>CM049403.1:33875000-33880000 GCA_026929865.2 Hyperoplus lanceolatus | reverse complement strand
TAACATATGTTTATTATTGTCTCCATGACGACTACAGATGTCCCCCTAACCGTAACAAAGGACTCATTCTTACCCAAACAAACACACACACACACACACACACACACACACACACACACACACACACACACACACACACACACACACACACACACACACACACACACACACACACACATCATTCTTACCCAAACCATCATATTTCCTTTAATCCTGACCATGAAGGTTTAATGTGCCAAACCTTAGCCATGGCATTATCACGTCATAAAAACACATTTATAGTCAACAGGGAATGTGTTTCTGTGTATCTGTGTTTCTGTGTTCCGGGAAATTGAGTGAATGCTGCTGGAATGAATGTCAACAGAGTATTTCTCTATCAGTTAAAGCTGGGGTATGTGATTTCTGATTGGTCAAAGTTAACATGAGCTGTACACTTTGACCAATCAGAGCGAGGCTCCGATTCTCTGTTCTAATTGGCTGTTGGGACTGTCCATTCACTTTGGCACTGACGTGTAGAGCGTGTCAGGGAGGGACCATAGGGGAGGGACCAAAGAGAACAAGTGGAGCGGTTGAGGTATTTGGATTCAAATCTCTATCCGCCTCCTGAGGTAAAGTGGAGCGTCGCTGCAGACTCGCCTCCGAAAAAAAAATCAGACTCAGAAGTGCGACTGTGCCTCAGGTGGTAGAGCGGGTCGGCTGATGATCAAAGGGTTGGAGGTTCGATCGCCGCTGTTGGGGATATAAAACCTTGCGTGTAAGACAAGACCCAGGCGTTGGTTCAAACAGACCAAAAAGACAGACCCTTTGTCATGGGTATACACCAGAGGTGGGGGTAAGTCACTAATGTGCAAGTCACAAGCAAGTCTCAAGTCATAACCTTCAAGTCTCAAGCAAGTCCAAGTCA
The DNA here is from genome assembly GCA_026929865.2 of Hyperoplus lanceolatus. Classification (NCBI taxonomy): domain Eukaryota; kingdom Metazoa; phylum Chordata; class Actinopteri; order Uranoscopiformes; family Ammodytidae; genus Hyperoplus; species Hyperoplus lanceolatus. The sequence goes on along the minus strand of CM049403.1, from coordinate 33,879,096 downwards.
CTGTGGAGAGAATCAAGCAAGTCACAAGTCAAGTCATTGCTCAGGTCAAGCAAGTCACAAGTCAAGTCATTGCTCAGGTCAAGCAAGTCACAAGTCAAGTCATTGCTCAGGTCAAGCAAGTCACAAGTCAAGTCATTGCTCAGGTCAAGCAAGTCACAAGTCAAGTCATTGCTCAGGTCAAGCAAGTCACTAGTCAAGTCATTGCTCAGGTCAAGCAAGTCACAAGTCAAGTCATTGCTCAGGTCAAGCAAGTCACAAGTCAAGTCATTGCTCAGGTCAAGCAAGTCACTAGTCAAGTCATTGCTCAGGTCAAGCAAGTCACAAGTCAAGTCATTGCTCAGGTCAAGCAAGTCACAAGTCAAGTCATACAACAATCATATGATCTATTCCAGTTTCTACATTTAAAAGACCTGCATTCCACAGTACTGTTCTTCATACCGTCATCATCCTTGAACTACAATTGAATTATTCTTGGTCTGACCGAGGGGTCTGACCGAGGGGTCTGACCGAGGGGGTCTGACCGAGGGGTCTGACCGAGGGGTCTGACCGAGGGGGTCTGACAGAGGGGTCTGACCGAGACCGAGGGGTCTGACCGAGGGGTCTGACCGAGGGGGTCTGGCCGAGGGGTCTGACCGAGGGGTCTGACCGAGGGGGTCTGACCGAGGAGTCTGACCGAGGGGTCTGACCGAGGGGTCTGACCGAGGGGGTCTGACAGAGGGGGTCTGACCGAGACCGGGGTCTGACCGAGGGTCTGACCGGGGGCTGACCGAGGGTCTGACCGGGGGGTCTGACCGAGGGGTCTGACCGAGGGCTGACCGAGGGGTCTGACAGGGGGTCTGACCAGACCGAGGGGTCTGACCGAGCGTCTGACCGAGGGGTCTGACCGAGGGTCTGACCGTCTGACCGGGGGGTCTGACGAGGGGGTCTGACCAGAGGGGTCTGACCGGGGTCTGGAGGGCTGGGCGGGGTCTGACCGAGGGGTCTGACCGAGGTCTGACCGAGGTCTGACCGAGGGGTCTGACCGGGGGGTCTGACAGAGGGGTCTGACCGGCGAGGCTGACGAGGGTCTGACCGAGGGGTCTGACCGAGGGGTCTGACCGGGTCTGACCGAGGGGTCTGACCGAGGGGTCTGACCAGGGGTCTGAGAGGGGTCTGACCGGCGAGGGGTCTGACCAGGGCTGACCGAGGGTCTGCGAGGTCTGCGGGGGGGGGGGGGGGGGGGGGGGCGAGGGGCGACGGGGGGGGGGGGGGAGGGGGGGGGAGGGGCTGACCGAGGGGGACGGGGGGAGGAGGGCGAGGGGTCTGACCGAGGGGTCTGACCGAGGGGTCTGACCGAGGGGTCTTCAACTAAAATTGAAATGGGTCCAGTTGACAACATTTTCTTACAGCAAAGGTCTGAATCTCATAATGTCTGCATCCAATAGCGAGCCCTTATCTATCACATATGATCAACACCGCACATTTCCTTTTCTTTCAACCACATTTAGGCTGCTTTCAATTTCCAAGTAGCTTAACTTTTAACATGGAAAACAAGAAAGGCAAATAGTAACAGATAGGCCTATACTTACACAAAACAGACACTTAATGCCCATAATGCATTTAGAATAAAACAGGGCAAGGATCTGGGCTATGGCAAACATATCATATCACCTTTTATTTTATGGCAGGATCACATTTTGATTTATCCCGATTCATTAGTTTTTCATACTGGGGGGCGAACTGTCATAACGGGCAGTTTGCTGTGCTGTCGCTGCGGGGGCGGCGGCTGTGAGCTGTCGGAAGGAGCCGGTGAACGTGGAAGGTCGAACTGCATCATATAGGCCTTGGCCTACTTCATAACGGCTGTTTTGTCTCATGCTTTTATAAATAGGGTTGGGTATCGGGTGGGTTTTTTCCGATACCGGTTGCTACTCGGTACTTTTGAAACGGTTCCGGTGCTTAAACGGTACTTTAAAGCCTCAAATTGCCCACTCTTTGTCAAAAAAAATAATGCCCTTTTATAAATAGTGCCACATTTAACACAATTAACTTTAACAATATAATTACGAGTAACTTACAAATAAACTATTTAAAAATTCACACAATTTACATACTATCTAATACAACAATACTGTTTCAAACAATATAATAATGGAGATTAATGTGGAGACTACCAGGTAATCTAATCTTAAAATAAAACTTTAGTTAAAAGTAATGATAATTTGATAAGAAAGATCTACAGTAAGGGAATAAGTACACCCAATGAGAACCACAGACTGAAAACAGTCAAGGAAGAGCGTTAGCCTTTTGGAATATTAACAGTGCTCATTTGCATTTAACTTGAAACAAAATTCAACTGACATAAAAAATACGAAGTAGTCTTCTGTAAAGATAAGACCACAACTATTAACTTTGTCAAATTAACCATTTTGTGCAGAAAAGTTGTCATGTTTGCCTTCTCAGGAAGGATACGAGATCTTTAATGTACATGCTGTTCTAATGTGCAGCGCACTGTTTATTATTAATATAACGGCCCGTCATCAGACACATGTAGTTGGTTTTATACAGAGATCGCTCTATACAGTTATCCAAGTCAGAGCTTTTTGTATGGGCAGAGATCGTTATTTTAAGTGTGTCTTTATGAAGTTCCTTGTTAAATATCACCGGGCCCCCGTGTCCCGCTGTGTGTTTTTTGGGTTCGTCTCCACCGCCGTGCGTAAAGGCAGCACTAACAGCTGACGGCCGCTGCCTCATCGTAAGCCTACACGTGCCTAATACATGCGTGACAATACTGCTAGATCGCGTGTCATTCGCAAAAAGAAATGCATTGCATTGGCGTTCAAAAATAGTCTTGACATAAATAGTGATCAGTCTGTGAAACTGCGAACGTGAGCGAGTGTTGAGCACTCGTGTGCGCGCTCCTCGAGACGGTCGGGCTCGTTCTCGTCACTCACAGCTGCTCTCGGTGTACACAGAACAGCATCCGCGAGCGGACATGCTTCATCGATCATGACATAAAGAGCGATCAGTCTGTCAAAATACAAACGTGACTACAGCAAGGGCGGCACCGAAATGAGGCACCGAAACTTTCGTTCTTATTCGGTCTGGTTACAACCGTTTACGTCGGCACCGGTGCCATACTGGTACCGGGTTTCGGTGCCCAACCCTATTTATAAAGTCTACAGTCCGTGGAGGTAGGGCGCTCGATAAGGAAGCGTGCGTTATCAAGGCAGCATCGCTGCAGGAAACGCTCGTTACTTTTGTTTTCTTATACACGACTTCCTGAGCCGTTACAACGTGAAAAGGGAATGGAAGAAGGCGCTACATATTTACTGTGATTGGGTTATAAGCGTGTGGGAGGCTCACGTGAATAATTCTTGGTCTAGCCGCCTCCATTACTGCTGCTCCTGTCCTGTGTTGACCTGCTGACGCTGTTTGTCCGCGCAGCGCGCTGCATTGCACTGTAAAATCACCCAGCGCGCTGCATTGCCCTGTAAGATATAATATATTAAGATATTAATATTTTTACAAATAATGGATTTTTAATTGAAAGAGTCACAGAGTACAAATATCTTGGCATCTGGTTAGATGATAAACTCACTTTTAATTTTCATATAAAAAATCTTGTTCGTCGACTACGACAAAAAATTGGCTATTTTTATAGGAACAAAACCACCTTCCCTTTATTTAGTAGGAAAAGGATTATTGAGGCAGTTTTCATGTCTGTCCTTGATTACTGTGATGTGGTTTACCGGCATGCATCACATTCATGTCTTAAACTCCTGGACTCTGTGTTTCACTCTGCTTTAAGGTTCATCACAGGAGATGCTTATGACACACACCATTGTCTTTTGTATGAAAAAGTTGGGTGGTCCTCCCTTAAAGAGAGACGTGACGCACATTGGCATGTTTTTATTTACAAAGCCTTGACCGGGAAGCTTCCTCGTTATTTAACTGAATTGCTGCAAATCTCAGATGGGCTTTATCAGACCCGCTCCACTGACATGCTTATGCTTTATGTCCCACAAGCCCGGTCTGAGCTGGGAAAGACAGCTTTTAGCTTCAGTGCCCCTGACTCCTGGAACAATTTACAGCAACAAATTAAACTAAATAACTT
>CM049403.1:33867500-33870000 GCA_026929865.2 Hyperoplus lanceolatus | reverse complement strand
TTTTAGAAAGGAGGACCTGTTTTCCTTTCCCACGTTACCATTCACACACACATTCATACACCGATAGCAGGCTAACTATCGACATTCACACGAGGCAAGGTGGGTGAAGTGTCTTGCCCAATGACACAACAACCATGACAAAGGTGGCAGAGCGGGGATCGAACCTCCAACCCTTTGATCATCAGCTGACCCGCTCTACCAACTGAGACACAGTCGCCCCTTCAGCATATTGTTAGCCACATAGCATAATTGCCTAAATCATATTTACTCTACTTTTACTCTACATCTACTTTACCCTTAGCCTGGTGCTACCAGACCATCGTACTTCATTTCATTTGTACAGAAGGTCTGGAACTGCTCTATTTGGCAAACGTTCACTCACTTGGAGGCGGGTGTCTGTTGAAGTTTAAAACTATTGGATCTGCCCAGTGCCACTCTGGATCTGCCAACCAATCGCACAACGTTTGGTCGCAGCATTCAACTGAAACTGGAGCGCCACTTCGACGTCATGGTTCTCAGCCACTCGCTCTGTTCGCTGATTGGACGGCCGGAAATTGTCCTGAGCTCAAACACGTGAATTCACCGCAGCCCCAGACTGACTACTGAAGAGAAAATTAAATTTGGGGCGGAAGTAGGTAGGCGGGCGGAGCCAGGCTACTTTACCCTACTCTATAACCCTTAAAATATGACTTATGCTAGTATGCTATTAGGCTAAGGAAAAGTAGATGTAGAGTAGAGTAGATACAGAGTAAAAGTAAAAGTAAAGTAGAGTAAATATGATTTAGGCAATTATGCTATGAGGCTAATAATATTTCCTTTTTCTTTTTTTAAACAAACAGCAACATAGGGGGCGCCCTTAGCTCAGTTGGTAGGGCGTCCCCCCCCCCCCCCCATGGGCCTCGGCCAGCAGCGGGCCCGGGTTCGATTCCAGCCCGCGGTCGTTGTCTGCATGTCACTCCCCTCTCTGCCCCATTTCAACTCTGTCCCTACACTATCAATAAAGCATAAAAATGCCCCAAAAAATATCTTAAAAAAAGACAAAAAACAAAATAGTAACACATAACATAACATCAGATATACAGCAGCTGTGAAATTCAATACTTGTTTGTCTGGTCAGCTCTAGAATTTGTCTTCATATTACAGTGTCAAACTTACAGTAAAAGAATAACAAGAAAGACCCCAAAACTACTGACACCATTTCTACCAAATTCCAAGTAAAAATATTGTCATTAAAGAGCATTTCCATTAAGGAATGTAGAGATGAAGATTTGAGAAAAATCCAGACTGGTCTCTTTATTTTCTCCGGAGCTGTAAATGTGGGTCTGACTAGTAACTGCTTATAACTGAACAAACCCAGATAAGGTTATTTGAGGGGATTGTAAACTGAAGGAGTACAATGAGATGTTGTACACACACACACACACACACACACACACACACACACACACACACACTGATCAAGATGTCGCACCACAAACACACACTTAATCACATCCAGGGAGCCATTTCCCTCAGAAACCGCGTCCATATTTTGTGGTTCTGATTGTAAACAGAACGGTTCTTTGTTGCTCGGGGTGACAGATTCCTGATGGTTACACACACACACACACACACACACACACACACACACACACACACACACACACACACACACACACACACACACACCAGCTGATATACTGGGGGCACTGGGGACAGCATTTGATACCATGGGAACAAAGTTACTGAGATTAGAAAACTCACAGAAATTCACACTGGTACACAAGCAAAGGAAAGTTGACCCTGCATTCCAAATCTCAGACTCTTTCTTCTTTCTCTTCTACATACTACATCTGACTCCCATAAAATCTAGTTGGGATGCAGTAGGCATACTATTGGGACATACTTAAATGTATTTATTTCATCCTAACATTGCGCCTTGATCTTGCCTCTTGCTTTTATATCCGTCTCATCCCCGTTTGTTTTCATATGGAGGCTCTGTCTATTGCTGTGTCTGAAATTGCTCACTTCTGTACTTACACTTACTTTTTTGAGTGCACTTTGCGCAAAACCAGAGAGTGTGTCAAAATGCAGTGCACTGTAAGTTCCTCGGTGGCGCACTCAAAACGGTCGAAAACTTGAGTGTGGAGCGATGGACACTTTCCACACTCAACGGCCGCCATCTTGCCTACGTAGCGGAGAGTGGGCGGGACATTAAAATCAAAATAGAGGAGCTTGAAGCAACCGTGGAGACGGACGTGCTCTACAAAAGTTAAATCACACATTTGTTTGTTTGTTTAACTATACTGTTATAGATTGTATCCGACCGTTTAAAAAAAAAATACCACCGAAGAAGAACCTTAAAAATGCAAAGTCATTTCCGGTAGGTGCGCGACGGCAGTTTGGACAGTGCACTGTAGAAATGAGAGCACTGCGTCTATAAGTAAGTGTACTGTTGGGATAATAAAGTGCACTCAATGTAAGTGCACTTACGTGAGTGCGCGATTTCAGACACAGCATT
>CM049403.1:33857500-33860000 GCA_026929865.2 Hyperoplus lanceolatus | reverse complement strand
TTTCAGAAGACGCCAAAAGACATCAACATGTGAGTCAGAACCATAGATAGTAAATAATATGGATGTAGCATCCGGGCTGACCTCAGTTATTCACACGGCATCCAATAATCCTGGTTTGTGCGCGTCGCCATTTTGTGAGGGGGGAGGGAGATACCTGACGTATACCTCCGAGGCAAAGTGAGGGACAACGGGCGGAGAGCTGTCACTCAAGAGATCGCGCCAATACATTTTAACCTCCGATAAAATAAAAACTAGCGTGGGCCAAAAAAATTCACCCCCCTCAGTGTTGTCATGGAGATATGACCTAAACATACAGACTAAAATGGTTTTGTGGCCCAGGCTGTAAATAGGTTTAATAAGACTTTGAAAACGGCCTGTCTAACAAGTGAGTCAAAGAAAAACTGCTCGGTCTTGGCACCACCCCCCCAGTGGCACTTCATGGTTACTACAGTTGTAGGTCACTTCCTTATTGGATGCTGGTAAACATGGCTGCGGTTGGGGGCTTGGTCAGAACCACATTATGAAATGAAAACACATTATTGTAGTTTTCCATAACAGGTTGCCGCTAGAGGCCGCAGCCCTTGTCAAGAAATTTGACAAAAACAAGTCCCAGATTCTCGATTTTAAAAAATTCTTCCGAAAACCCCACTTTTGACTTGTTCCTTGTTCTTCGACCCAAATTGCCACACACACACACACACACACACACACACACACACACACACACACACACACACACACACACACACACACACACACACACACACACAATTGCCGTTCCATTTCAAACTCTCAACTCACATTAACAGACATTGAAATAGCGATCGGGTTTGACAGTTGAAAGTTGAAGATTGTTAGAAGTTCAGACACAAAAAGTCTTTTGGGGTGAAAAACACACACACACACACACACACACACACACACACACACACACACACACACACACACACACACACACACACACACACACACACACACACACACACACACACACACGCGCACACACAGAGCCAGCGCAGCCACCAAGAATGTGTTTTTGCCTTATTTCTGTTGACGTATGAGGGAGAAGCATCTGTCTTCGTTTTGAATCGAAACCCTAGATATGCAGAACAAGCCTTAAAGCTGTCATTACACAAACGGTCTTATTGGTAATACACACGGCTGACAATCAGTGTGTGTGTGTGTGTGTGTGTGTGTGTGTGTGCAGAGGTGTGCCTAGGGTGTGTAAGGTCAGGGAAACAATTAAATAGCGTCAATGATTCTGGAGAACGCTTGTTGTCAAAATCACTTTATGTCAAAATCAGTGAATATCTCCTCATGAACTCTCTGTACACTGTGTGTTCGCTGAAAATAAATCTTGTGTTAATACACAGCCTAGGCTCTGTAAAACGGCTTTGTTGATAGCTACAATGGGCTCATATGTTTACATACCAGTTCACAGAACCTAGGCTGTGGGAAAGGACATACAAATACCTTTAAACATTTTTTTTTTAAAAGTAAAGGAATACTTCACCCATACGGAACCGGCGTTCTATCATTATAAAATCACTATTATAATACAATGAATGAGGTTTTTCTTCCCTCAGTCTTCCCTCAGTCTTCCCTTGGCCCAGTTGTCCTGTTAATCCTAACCCTACATTTTTCTTACTGTGATGTCACAGTAAGGAAAATGTAGGGTTAGACAGTGAGACCGTAAAACACACTTTCTGCCTTTTCTCAGGCTAGGATGAACCAATTTAATTTTTTTTTGCACATTTATACTAAATATGATCTCAGAGTTCAATACACCTTCATATTCTCACCGGTGAAGTAGGCCTTTAAATCTTATGGCAAACAGAAACAATGTTTTTTAAGCACTGGTCAATTTCGAGATTTGTGTCTATTCATCTTCCATAACATGTCTTCTTTCATACTAGTATAAATGTGATCTGGAACAAGGCAGAAAGAACAGCAAGACTAGTTGAGGTCAGTGTTCCGACTGATGGGGGCCTCAACAGAGCTGAGAGGGAGAAGGTCACAAAATACCAAGGACTCATGCAGACCCGTCGCCAGACCTCAGTCTTAAGGGGGGCATATGAAATGCATAGGGGGGCACAATTATTATTAGCCTACAGTACACTGTATATTTTTAATAGTCCTATACTCGCGCAGCACGTAATCATCACGTTAAACTAACCAACAGCGGTAGCCTATAGCCTATAACATCAGTCCTCATAATTTAAAGGAATACATTACATAGAAGCAATGTTATGAATATCCATAAAACACTTGACTATTCAACATATTAGATGTAGCCTAACACCAGACGCATATCTCAAACATTGCATTTTAAAGCAGTCAACAGAGGGATATGCATTGCCATTACACACACACACACACACACACACACACACACACACACACACACACGGTAGCCTACTTTGAGTGGAGGCAGGGCTGTGCTCTCTCCAGTCCCTTCTGCATTGAAGTAGTTACGTAGCCTTACTTTGTTTTCAGTAAG
>CM049403.1:33810000-33832500 GCA_026929865.2 Hyperoplus lanceolatus | reverse complement strand
ACCATTCTAGTCTGTATGTTTAGGTCATATCTCCATGACAACACTGAGGGGGGTGAATTTTTTTGGCCCATGCTAGTTTTTATTCTTTTGGAGGTTAAAATGTATTGGCGCGATCTCTTGAGTGACAGCTCTCCGCCCGTTGTCCCTCACTTTGCCTCGGAGGTATACGTCAGCTATCTCCCTCCCCCCGACGTGACGTTGATTCCTCTTTTCGGCAAGAGGAGTGAGGCGGAGTAAAAATCTCACAAAATGGCGACGCGCACAAACCAGGATTATTGGATGCCGTGTGAATAACTGAGGTCAGCCCGGATGCTACATCCATATTATTTACTATTTATTATATTTCTCCCGATAGTTTTCAGAAAAAAGAAGTGACTTACGGAGCAGAAATGCTGCCGTAGCATAACAATAAAATGCTATTTAATTTAATCTGGACGTCAAGCGGAGGGAAAGATTGTGGTTGGGATTCATGAAATGGAAAGTGTTTATTGCAGGTCTGTGGTGGGACTCGGTCTCTGGCATTAAAAAGTAAAATATGTTTCTACACACGACAACATTTCCTGCATTGCTGCTAACTTAGAAGGGCACAGTTAAAGCTGGGGTGGAGGATTTGGGGAGAAAATGGCAGTTGGGATAGAGATTCGAATTCAAAATACCTCAATCGCTCCACTTGTTCTCTTTGGTCCCTCCCCTATGGTCCCTCCCTGACACGCTCTACACCAACAAAGTCATGCCAAAGTGAATGGACAGTCCCAACAGCCAATAAGAACAGAGAATCGGAGACTCGCTCTGATTGGTCAAAGTGTACAGCTCATGTTAACTTTGACCAATCAGAAATCACATACCCCAGCGTTAACATGACAATGGCACAAAGAAGGGGCTGTAAAGAAATGGTTTTCCACAGTTTGGCGAAACTATTAAAACAAATCTTTGTTCAGCATGGATTGATGAATTAGCTTGTGAGGTGTGGCTGGTCTCATGTGGCTAGATTGAAGACTACATGAACCAATCAGGGGCTGCCTTCCACTAACAGACAGAAAGTGGGGGAGGGTCCGGGCTGACTGGAGGCTAGATTGAAGACTACATGAACCAATCAGGGGAAAGAGGCGATCGTAAGGTCAGAACACCAGCCCTTATTGGCCCGGGCAGTTTTTGACACACACACACACACACACGCGCAAACACACACACACACACACACACACACACACACACACACACACACACACACACACACACACACACACACACACACACACATAAACACACACACGTTACACCATTCCTTCGCACTGTGTTGGATGAGTGAATGGATCTGAACATATAGCCAAGAACACACCGGGCCTGCATTGCTCCATCATAGTCATGGTGAATCACACACACACACGCACACACACACACACACACACACACACACACACACACACACACACACACACACACACACACACACACACACACACACACACACACACACACAGCTCCAGATGGGGGTTGTTGTGAGCAATGCTTTCCGTGGACACACACTCAGCAGGAAACTCATTTTTGGGAAGAGAGATGGTTCCTCCTCCCGTCTCTTACACAACCAACAGAGTGTGTGTGTGTGTGTGTGTGTGTGTGTGTGTGTGTGTGTGTGTGTGTGTGGAGTGAGTCATGTATTGTCTAACTCTTAAACCCCCGCACAGAGCACTGTCAGGAATAATAGTTCAACGGGAGACCATTTCTCTAGCCAAAGGTATAATCTCCATTATACATTACATTTTATTTAGCTGACGCTTTCATCCAATCCACTTACATGAAGTGCATTCAACCATGAAAGGTGCAAACTCAGAACAACAGGAATCACGTCAGTACTGTAGCTTCAAATAACACACACATACACACACACACACACACACGCGCACGCACGCACACACACACACACACACACACACACACACACACCTCACACTCACACACCCACACACACGCACGCACGCGCGCACACACACACACACACACGCACTCACACACGCACTCACACTAACACACGCACACACACACACACGCACTCACACTCACACACGCACACACTCACACACCCACACGCACGCACACACACACAGACACACGCACTCACACTCACACACGCACACACACACACGCACTCACACTCACACACGCACACACACACACACACTCACACTCACACACGCACACACACACACACACTCACACACCCACACGCACGCACACACACACACACACACACACACACACACACACACACACACACACACACACACACACACACTCACACACCCACACACACACACACACACACACACACACACACACACACACACACACACACACACACACACACACACACACACACACACACTCACAGCTTCAAATAAGCCAAACTACAAAGTGCCACAAGCAAGTGCTACATGGAGATGTAACAAGTGCAATGTTTTTTCTTTTTTCATTTCTTTAACCCATTGATGACTATGGCAATCTAGGATGCATGTCCTTAATGCCTGAGGGTTTTCTGAAAAAATAGTACGAATTGTCAAGTCTACCAAAACCTTAATATCTAAGCCTGTGTAGCACATAGAAACATGAAATAAAATACATTTAAAAGTTAAGGGTCACAGGTTTTATTTAAACATGCTCCCTTAGCGCTTACAAACCAACAAATATTTCTAAAAATCGTCAAAATGAGATGAATTAGAAAATTATTAAATATTGTTAATTAATAGATGCAATGTGTTGTGTGATTTTCGTCAGTAGTCTATAGTAGACCTTGATTCTGCGCACCAAACGCCACTAACTGTTCTGTCGCCGACATAGCCGGCGTATTTTTTAAATTATTTTGTTTTATTTTTTTATTTTTTATTTTTTTGATTGACATGATTTTTCGGCAAACCACACAACTTTTGGGTGGTCACGTGGTCTTAAAAAAATCAACAAAACCCACCTCTTGTGTATTTGAACCAATGACAGTGCATTCTATGCTGGGAATGCCATGAAAATTAGATAAAGTAATAATGCTGCGCGACGCAGCATCAGGCAGGAGAGCCAATGTGGCATCGCGCAGCAGCCGTCATCAATGGGTTAAGTCAAAGTGCAGCCTGAAGAGATGTGTTTTGAGGCTGTAGTGGAAGTATCAGCTGATCTGATGGTAATGGGGAGCTCCTTCCACCATTTCTCTAGCCAGAGGTACAATATACATTAGTAGCCCGCCCTGGGTTAATTATTGGGCCTCAACATAACTATATATTACGGCTGTCAGATTATACATTTTTAAAGTTGCCATTAATCGCAGAGTTCCCGTAGTTAATCGTGATTGATTGCATGTTTAGTAATTTCCCAACAGTCTTTAAGTCCATATTAACAATTAAAAGCCATACTTTAAAGGTGCAGTGTGTAACATGACATCATCAAGAAAGTTCTACAAAGTTCTAGAATGCAACGCTCCCTGGGTAACCCCACCCCTTTAGAATAATAACAGAAGCTACAGTGGCCTTCAATGACAAGAACAATTCTAAATTTTAAACATTGCACCTGATGACATTCCAACTATGACACTTTCAAGATGGTGGCACTAGGCCTTGGTCCAAAATATGCAGAAATATGGACATATATGAGACCCTTTCTAAGGGGAAAAAAAAATATTCAAAACATTTTTGTTCAGCTATTATGCACTAAATTAAATGTACTTATGGATATTATAATTACTTTCTACAAAATCTGCTAGGAAATAAAACCCAAAATTCTACACACTGCAGCTTTAAAGTGTATCTTGTTTAGAAATCAAATTAATAGAATTCAATGTGAACCAAGTAAGAGTATTGTGTAGTGGAAACGCAAGCCAGATCTATGGTAACTGTATCCTGGCACCGCCCACCTACCTACTTCCGCTCAATTTTCATTTCCCTTCAGTAGTCAGTCTGGGTCTGCCGTATATTCGCGGGTTTTTTCTGGTAGATTTTTACCGGTCCAATCAGCAAACAGAGGGAGTGGCTCAGAAGCCGGCGCATGACATATACGTCACGACCAAACGTTATGCGATTGGTTGGCAGATCCAGAGTGGCAAAGGGCAGATCCAATAGTTTTAAACTTCAACAGACACCCGCCTTCAAGTGAGTTAACGTTTGTCAATTGAGTGATTCCAGACCTTCTGTACAAATGAAAGGACCAGGCTAGGCTAACTGTGGCATACCCAAACATACCCAACCAAACTGTCATCATCATCATCATCATCATCAACCGCTTATCCGAAATCGGGTCGCGGGGGCAGCAGCTTGAGCAGGGAACCCCAAACTTCTCTTTCCCGGGCCACATCAACCAGCTCTGACTGGGGGATCCCGAGGCGTTCCCAGGCCAGTGTGGAGATATAATCTCTCCACCTAGTCCTGGGTCTTCCCCGAGGCCTCCTTCCAGCTGGACGCTCCTGGAACACCTCCCTAGGGAGGCGCCCTGGGGGCATCCTTACCAGATGCCCGAACCACCTCAACTGGCTCCTTTCAACGCAAAGGAGTAGCGGCTCTGCCCCGAGTTCCTCACGAATGACTGAGCTTCTCACCCTATCTCTAAGGGAGACGCCAGCCACTCTCCTGAGAAAGCCCATTTCGGCCGCTTGTACCCGCGATCTCGTTCTTTCGGTCATTACCCAGCCTTCATGACCATAGGTGAGGGTAGGAACAAAGATCGCCCGGTAGATCGAAAGCTTTGCCTTACGACTCAGCTCTCTTTTCGTCACAACAGTGCGGTAAAGCGAGTGCAAAACCGCCCCTGCTGCTCCGATTCTACGGCCAATCTCACGCTCCATTGTTCCCTCACTCGCAAACAAGACCCCGAGGTACTTAAACTCCTTCACTTGGGGTAAGGACTCATTCCCTACCTGTAGTCGACAATCCATCGGTTTCCTGCTGAGCACCATGGCCTCAGATTTAGAGGTACTGATCCTCATCCCAACCGCTTCACACTCGGCTGCAAACCGATCCAATGAGAGCTGAAGGTCACAGGCCGATGATGCCATCAGAACCACATCATCCGCAAACAGCAGAGATGAGATCTTCAGCCCACCAAACTGCAACCCCTCCCCACCACGACTACGCCTTGATATCCTGTCCATGAATATCACAAACAGGATTGGTGATAAAGCGCAGCCCTGGCGGAGGCCAACCCCCACCGGAAACAGGTCTGACTTACTACCGAGAACCCGTACACAGCTCTCGCTTTGAGTGTACAGAGATTGGATGGCCCTCAGAAGAGACACCCTCACCCCATACTCCCGCAGCACCCCCCACAGTATCTCCCGGGGAACCCGGTCATAAGCCTTCTCCAGATCTACAAAACACATGTAGACTGGATGAGCAAACTCCCAAGCTCCCTCTAGGATCCTTGCGAGAGTGAAGAGCTGGTCCGTTGTTCCACGGCCAGGACGGAATCCGCATTGTTCCTCTTCAATCTGAGGTTCGACTATCGGCCGAACCCTCCTTTCCAGCACCTTGGAGTAGACTTTGCCGGGAAGGCTGAGAAGTGTGATACCCCGGTAGTTGGAACACACTCTCTGGTCCCCCTTTTGAAAATAGGAACCACCACCCCGGTCTGCCACTCCTTCGGCACTGTACCCGACTTCCACGCAATGTTGAAGAGGCGTGTCATCCAAGACAGCCCCTCCACACCCATTGCTTTCAGCATTTCTGGACGGATCTCATCAACCCCCGGGGCTTTGCCACTGTGGAGTTGTTTGACTACCTCAGTGACTTCCACCAGGGAAATTGACGATGATCCCCCATCAGCCTCCAGCTCTGCCTCCAACATAGAGGGCGTGTTAGTCGGATTCAGGAGTTCCTCAAAGTGCTCTTTCCACCGACCGACTACCTCCTCAGTTGAGGTCAACAGCGTCCCATCCTGACTGTACACAGCTTGGATGGTTCCCCGCTTCCCCCTCCTGAGGTGCCGGACGGTCTTCCAGAAACACTTTGGTGCCGACCGAAAGTCCTTCTCCATGGTTTCTCCGAACTTCTCCCACACCCGCTGCTTTGCCTCGGTCACGGCAGAAGCTGCAGCCCTTCGGGCCTGTCGGTACCTTGCAACTGCCTCAGGAGTCCCCCGAGATAACATATCCCGGAAGCACTCCTTCTTCAGTCGGACGGCTTCCCTGACCACCGAGGTCCACCACGGCGTTCGAGGGTTACCGCCCCTTGAGGCACCTAAGACCTTGAGACCACAGCTGTCTGCCGCGGCTTCAGCAATGGAAGTTTTGAACATCGACCACTCGGGTTCAATGCCCCCAACCTCCACAGGGATGCTAGAAAAGCTCTGCAGGAGGTGCGAATTAAAGATCTCTTGAACAGGGGCCTCCGCCAGACGTTCCCAGTTCACCCGCACTACCCGTTTGGGCTTACCAGGTCTGTCCAGAGTCTTCCCCCACCCTTTGACCCAACTCACAACCAGATGGTGATCAGTTGACAGCTCCGCCCCTCTCTTCACCCGAGTGTCCGAAACATGCGGCCTCAGATCAGATGATACGATCACGAAATCGATCATCGACCTTCGGCCTAGGGTGCTCTGGTACCATGTACACTTATGAGCATCCTTATGTTCGAACATGGTGTTCGTTATAGACAAACCATGACCAGCACAGAGGTCTAACAACAAACGACCACTCGGGTTCAGATCGGGGAGGCCGTTCCTCCCAATCACGCCTTTCCAGGTGTCTCCATCATTGCCCACGTGCGCGTTAAAGTCTCCCAGCAGAACTATGGAGTCCCCTACCGGAGCCCCATGCAGGACTCCGTTCAGGGTCTCCAAGAAGGCCGAATACTCCGAACTGCTGTTCGGTGCGTACGCACAAACAACAGTCAGAGTCTTCCCCCCACAACCCGGAGGCGTAGGGAGGCGACCCTCTCGTCCACCGGGGTAAACTCTAACGTAGTAGCGCCCAGCCGGGGGCTCGTGAGTATCCCCACACCGGCCCGGCGCCTCACACCTTGGGCAACTCCAGAGAAGAATAGAGTCCAACCCCTGTCCAGAAGTACGGTTCCAGAGCCAAGACTGTGCGTGGAGGTAAGCCCCACCAGGTCTAATTGGTAGCGCTCCACCTCCCGCACCAGTTCCAGCTCCTTCCCCCACAGCGAGGTGACGTTCCACGTCCCCAAAGCCAGCCTCTGCCGCCCGGGTCTGGTCCGTTGTGGTCCCCGCCCTTCACTGCCACCCTTTAGGCAGCGCACCCGACCCCAGCGGTTCCTCCGACGAGTGGTGGGCCCATCGGTCATAGAGGGGGTTGGTGCCACGTAGCTTCTTCGGGCTGTGCCCGGCCGGGCCCCGTGGCAGACCCGGCCACCAGACGCTCGCAGGCGGGCCCCCTTTCTGGGCCTGGCTCCAGACGGGGGCCCCGGGCTTCCTCCGGGCAGGGTCTCTCCTCCTCTTTGGTGATTTTCCATAGGGTCTTTTTGAACCATTCTTAGTCGGGCCCCTCACCTGAGACCACTTTGCCTTGGGAGACCCTACCAGGAGCACTAGGCTCCGGACAACACAGCTCCCAGGTTCACAGGGGCACACAAACCTCTCCACCACGGTAAGGTGATGGTTCCCGGAGAGGCCAACCAAACTGTATTGCTCAGTATTGTATTGAAACTGAAACTGGTCTAATTGTTTGGGGCGACTGTGGCTCAGGTGGAAGAGCGGGGTCGGCTGATGATCAAAGGGTTGGAGGTTCGATCCCCGCCCTGCCACCTGTGTCATGGTTGTTGTGTCCTTGGGCAAGACACTTCACCCACCTTGCCTCGTGTGAATGTCGATAGTTAGCCTGCTGCTATCGGTGTATGAATGTGTGTGTGAATGGTAACGTGTAAATGGGAACAGGTCTCCCTTGTAAAAGAGTCTTCGGTCTCAATGGGATTTACCTGTAGAAATAAAGGTTAAAAAAAAAAAAAAAAAAACCTAAAGGTTCAGAAATTTGATTTATTTTCTGAGAGTGTTTTGTGTGAGCAGCACCTGATTCAGACTGCTGGGTGAAATATTACATGTCCCGGTTGTATGTGTGTGTGTGTGTGTGTGTGTGTGTGTGTGTGTGTGGGTGTGTGTGTGTGTGTGCGTGTGTGAGTGTACGTGTGTGCGTGCGTGCGTGTGCGTGCGTCCCGGTTTTGGGGCCAATAAAGAGCAGTGTGTAACTAATCCCCTGTTAGTCCCTCTGCGCCCTGAGAGCAGAGTAACACGTCAACATGCTGCGGACAGTTCAAAACCCTTACAGCGCAGAAATCACCAAGTCCAAGTATTCATTTATTTTAGATTCTTTCTTTCTTTCTTTCTTTCTTTCTTTCTTTCTTTCTTTCTTTCTTTCTTTCTTTCTTTCTTTCTTTCCTTCTTTCTTTCTTTCTTTCTTTCTTTCTTTCTTTCTTTCTTTCTTTCTTTCTATTTTTCTTTCTATCTATCTTTCTTTCTTTCTTTCTTTCTTTCTTTCTTTCTTTCTTTCTTTCTTTCTTTCTTTCTTTCTTTCTTTCTATCTATCTTTCTTTAATTCTTTCTTTCTTTCTTTCTTTCTTTCTTTCTTTCTTTAATTCTGTCTTTCTTTCTTTCTTTCTTTCTTTCTTTCTTTCTTTCTTTCTTTAATTCTGTCTTTCTTTCTTTCACTAAGGGGTTCGGGACACTGGCTGCAGTGCAACCGCTCTTCTCCACCTAGTACACATTACCTTTTTCTAGATTCTATTTCAATAAAAAAAAATGTTATGGATCCATTGACCTATTCTCCCATTCATTCTGGATTGTACCTGTTTGAGAGGTGAAATAGAGGGGTAATCAATAACTAATTATCCTTTTGAACACTTGCCATCACTATACTTATACACTACCCGGCAAAAAAACAGTCACCACCTGGATTTTTACTATAAATAGGTAAGAGCCCATCGGTCAAAAACTGCACTGATTAATTAGTTTCAAGTTATTCAACCTCTTGACGCAGGAATAGCTTATTATTGGATTGTACAACTATCGGGAGACATATCCTGTGGGAAAATATGTTACTCTGTCTGTTTCAGAATGGTCAAATTATTGGCCTGCACCTAGCAAGAAAAATAAATATGGTCATAAAAAGATCTTAAATGAGTGTAATAGGAGAACACATGTTTAATAGTGAAAGTAAAAGCATTTCAACAGGCACAATGTAAAGAGAACATACAGGGTATGGACTATTGCTTTGTAGTCTTCAGACAACAACTTACAGTTTCAATTTGCCAGGGAGCACACAGTGTGGAGTGGACTGGGTGGAGCAATAGAAAGGGTTGTGTGGTCTGATGAGACCAGATTGACCCTGTTCCAGAGTGATGGGTGCATCAGGGTAAGAAGAGAGGTGGATGAAGTGATGCTCCCATCATGCCTAGTGCCTACTATGCAAGCCAGTGTGGCAGTGTACAATATGATTGGGGGTTGCAACAGTTGTCGGTTATAGTCAGTTTTTTATTGTCAGTTCTGAAATATGCAAGACATACATCAGAATCGAAATGCCGTTTATCTCTGACCCACGGTGCAATAGGAATGTTAATAGAATAGAGAGTAGATAAGTTAAGCTGAAATGTCCAATGTGATGAAACAATATTTACAATATGTGCAATATGCAGTCAAGTGGATGTGCATTTAGGGCATTTTGATGTGCAGGTTGAGTATTGAATAGATTAAGAGTTATTGTTTCTTAGTCCAGAGTTCTGGGGCAATGGGAGGGGGTTCACAGTCAAATAAACAGTACAATAAACTTAACTCACAGCTCAGTAGCCAAATTAACATCAGGCTGTGCAAGAAACAATGCATAGGCTAGTTGATTTTTTTTCTACAATTACAGTTAAAGCCATAATAATAATAATTGCTTGATTTATATAGCTTCCCTTCATGATACCTTCCCAAAGCGCTTTACAGGGTTCCAGATTCAATTTGTTCACACACAGTCATACCGGTGGTGGTAAACTACCATAGTAGCCACAGCTGCCCTGGGGCAGACTGACAGAAGCGAGGCTGCCATTCAGCGCCATCGGCCCCTCCGACCACCACCTCAAACATACAGCAGTCATACACATTCACACGAGGCAAGGTGGGTGAAGTGTCTTGCCCAGGGACACAACGACCATGACACAAGTGGCCGGGCTGGGATCGAACCGCCAACCCTAGGATCATTGGCCAACCAGCTTAACCACCTGAGCCACAGACTTGGCACCTGCCCACGGTACCATAAACCACTGGTAACTGGTTGACTGACCATGGTATTACTCTGAATGAATGGCCAGACAACTCTCCTGACCTGAACTCCATAGAGAAACTATGGACTATTGTCAAGAGGAAGATGATACACACCAGACCCAACCATACAGACGAGCTGAAGGCCACATCAAAGCAACCTGGTCTTCCATAACACCTCAGCAGTGCCACAGGCTGATAGCATCCATGCCACGCTGCATTTAGGCAATAATTCATGCAAAAGGGGCCCAAACCAAGTACTTAGTACATATGCATGATTATACTTTCTAGAGGGCCGACATTTCTGTATTTAAAATCCTTTTTTATTGATTTTATGTAATATTCTAATTTTCTGAGATTTTGAATTTGATGTTTTTATAAACTGTGAGCCATAATAATCACAATTATAAAAAATAAAGGCTTCACATATCTCACTTTGTATGTAAGTATAAGTAAGAGCTTACCTCAACAAGAAATCCCAACTGTGGGGCTTTTTAAAATATATTTTTCGGATTAGGCTATATAACATACAGTATAAATGGTCAAAATGGAAAACACAAATTAAACAATGTAAAACTAGAATGCATTCACAATAGCATACCTCCAAGTATAGCTGTGTTATCCCTTAGATATTGTATTAAGAGAAAATGTTGAATTTTGTATCGGACTCTAATTAGAAAATACCCACAATCTTATCTTATCTTTTTGATATGTCTAATACATAAACATGACTGAGTTTGTCACCTCTTTGTAGGTCACGGACACAGACCTAGTCAGAGATTCAAGTCTGGTAAGTCTGTACCAGGAAGTCTGGTTTTCTCATGTTTTTAAACTTCCAAGTAATTAGACGGCATCTTCACCAGCAGAGGGCGCTCTAGGCATTACGCTTGGCTGGGTGGCTACCGCGCCCACGAGGTAGTCTGCCTACTCTACGAAAACAAGAGAGCGATCATTAATATGAACTGTGTTCATGTTTCCATCCACAGGTAAGATGGTTAGATATGATACCCTTTTAGTGAAATGTTGTATTAGAGCTTAGACTTTGTCTTGTGGCATTAATAGGAAACATTGAATTTGACCGTGTGTTATGTATGTGTAATCGCCATTATTTACGATCGAGGGCGCCGAAAGCAATGACAAGGCTAATTACTAAGCTAGGCACGTCCTGTGTGGGGCCAAGACGAGTTTAATAACTATTCAGAATTTCCTAGCTATGTATGTTTGGGGCATGGGAGTGATGACGGACTGTTCTGAAGCATGATGAACCGGTTAAATGTGTCGGGAGACGGAATAAGCCGTTTGTATTGATGAACAGCCGAGCTAATCCCCGCTAGCATGCTAATGCCCATAGCCGTTGAAGCCATAGACATTATAAAGGGTAGACGCCCCATTGGCCGTTGAGCACAAGAAATGCGGGCGCCATCTTGGACAGGTCACAATGCCCACACTGGTGTGTCTGTTTGGCAGGCAATGAATTGTCAGCGCATGTAATTAATCATATCCATTAAATAATAAAACCGATTTTTTCACGCTGTTTTGCTGCAAAGATCATACATGTAGCTATGATACATGGGCACACGCCGACACTCTTGTTTTAATATAGTGGATTTAATACAGTCATACTTGATATGATATAAGTACCTGACGTCCAGAGATCAAATCTAGAATATCCCATAGAAAATAGGGAAAATCGGAGATTATCTGTTTGACTAAAGGTTCGATTGAAAATCTAATATTTTGAAAAAAACAACAGGTAGCTTGTTTCATGGGGACGCCTGTCACCTTATGATAGCCTATGATGTAGGCTATGATCGTATTTTTGCAAATCCTATAAATAGAGAAGCAGAAACAAAAAGTCATTATATTAAGTTAACAATATATGATTAGGCTATATAAATATATTTATTAATTTACAGACGTATAATAAGAATAAAAGATGAGGGATAACAGAGAACATAAATAAAATAGGATAAAATATATTAATTTAAATAAAGTAGGCCTATACAAAATACAAAAAAAACAACTCCAGTTTAGGAATAACTGCCTTTTCCTGTAGTGCCCCTAATTCATGGAATGCTCTACAGAGCAACTTAAAAATAACTGCTCTTCCTACTCTTGGTTTATTTGAATCTATGATTTCTGAATTTTACACATCTGACTGTAACTGTTTCAGCTGAATTCATTGTTCATTTAGTATTTTATTCTTGCTCTTTTTTTGTATTTTGTATAGGCCTACTTTATTTAAATTAATATATTTTATCCTATTTTATTTATGTTCTCTGTTTGTTATCCCTGTGATTGTCTTTATTGCGTATGCTCGTCACTGTAAATTAATAAATATATTTATATATAGCCTAATCATATATTGTTAACTTTTTAAAATAGCTGACTTTACTGCCCCTATCTGTTTCTGCTTCTCTATCATATTTATAGGATTTGCAAAATACCGATCATAGCCTACATCACATAGGCTATCATAAAGGTGACCAGACGTCCCCATTGTTGGTTGCCTGTCCCTGGCTAAACAGAAACAACTACCTGTTCCCGTTTTGTTGACACCTCATTAGGTTTTTCAATCAGATTGCTAGTCAAACTGGAAATGTCTCCGTTTTCCCCCTTTTCGTGGGATGTTCCTAGATTTGATCTTGGACGTCAGGTTACTTATATCATATCAGAATCTTCTATGACTGTTAAGTCCACTATGAATATTAAATACGTCGAAACGTGTGCCCTGTATCATAGCTACATGTATGATCTTTGCAGCAAAGAAACCGCGTGAAAATCAGTTTGGTATTTACGAGATATGCTTAATATATGCTTGACAGTTCATTGCACCTGTCAAACAGACTGTACTGAGTGGAACGTGTGACCGGTCCAAGATGGCGCCCGCATTTCTCGTCAGCGCCAATAGGCAGTAGCGGCCAACGCGGCGTCTATCCATATATAATGTCTATGGTTGAAGCATCCCTCCCAGTCACGATAGTTAAATGAGCAGTAGAGGTGCTTTGAGAATAGTACTAGATCCCATGTTTAAATGCTTTTGCTTTAGTTTCTTTGAGAGTATTGTGAGAATAATACAGGTCTGGTGCTGACTATGGGTTAAAGAA
Organism: Hyperoplus lanceolatus; assembly: GCA_026929865.2. Classification (NCBI taxonomy): domain Eukaryota; kingdom Metazoa; phylum Chordata; class Actinopteri; order Uranoscopiformes; family Ammodytidae; genus Hyperoplus; species Hyperoplus lanceolatus. The sequence goes on along the minus strand of CM049403.1, from coordinate 33,819,175 downwards.
GACATATATTAGGCTAAGGCAGTGCATAGCTATAATTCATAAAGGTTCATAAACAACAGTAACGCAGTAATGATATACAGTGAATACAATGAGTAATAAGACCAGGTTATACAGTTATTCAGTCTGAAGTAATATGGTGTTACTGAAATGTTATTTTGATGCTCTATGTCATTTGAGTTTGCATTTATGTTTATCTTTACTTGCGTTTAAATAAGTAATTCTACACTTAAAAGAGACAGTCTTTTCATAAGGTTAAATGCTAATACTTACCTGTGGGCCCTGTAATAGTAAAGTGAACAACTTCTGACCTATACCATCTGCTTTTCCACAGACTCATCTTGGCTGTCATGCACTTCAACCATAATGGCAGATGAGAGGAAGCCAGAACCAGTGATGGTAAAATGTGTTATGTGTAGGGGTGTAACGGTACGCTAAAGTCACCGTTTGGTACGTACCTCAGTTTTGAGATCACGGTACGGTACAGTACGGTTCATAGTTAAGGGAGAATGAACAGCTTTAGCTGTCAGTAACTAGCTAACATACAAATAAAATGCATAACAAATATAAAAAGAATACTGCTACAATTCTCCAATGAATAAAATACTAGTGAAGGTGCAGCATAAACTAAAATTGCACTGAAAAAAAAGCCAGTGTTAATGCTCAGCAGGCTCTGTAAACTGGTATGTAAACAAAGGGTATCTCATCTTTAAGGGTATTTTTGACTTTAAAAAAAGAAAATATTGCTGCAGCTCTCTTAGCTCTGAAGTGCTCTTATAAATATAACAATTATCAAAGAAAAGTGCAACTGCAGCATTAATTAAATGACAGCTTGTGTATTTTCAGTATAAAGAAGAAAATAATGTCTGGGTTTGCACAGCTCGTTTTTTCTTCACAGTAACGGTGATAGTAACACCTGCATGGTGCCTTTTCAAATGCGTATGCATGTTCGATGTGTTGGCTCCCTTTATATGTCCATGGTTGGCTCCTACATAGGCGATCACGGTAAAACAATAACCTGTGTGCCGACATTGTTCCACACGTCTATCACTGTCTTCATAATTCACCTGGAATCCGAAGTTATCCCTCAAACGGGATTTGAATGACAGGGGGACGCCTGCAAGCTCCGGTTTTCTGCTGACTTTCGCCATGCAGTTCGCTCTCTGTTTGGTAGCACTGTAAAATATCTTTATTTGCACTACTCATAGACTCATAGCGATCGACTTTTACTGTGGCTTTTTAGCTGCGGTAGTTGTGGGTTGAGGAGAGATTGATTGCCAACAGCGCTGTCCTTTTACGCACCACCAGGGCCGCCGTAATGTTTAGATTTCATCATTTGCATCAAAGCCCTAATGATAATAAGAATGAGAGGCTTCTTTTAAACGCTGTCCAAGTCCATGCACTGTCCATGCGGTCGTTGTGATTGTAACTTTGTCGGCTGTAAACTGAAACTGACGGAGATGGCGGAAGCCTTCCAATCGAAAAGGTTAACGTGCCCCGGTTATCATTTCAGCCTTAAACCACGGCGTTGATAGCTTTCGTTTCAGCACTAAGCTATGTGATTAACTATGAGCATTAAATAAATGTTGCGTCTCAAATGCCGAGGACAGCAGCGAGGATGACCCGCTATGCCACGACCGAACGAGAGAGATGACAGCGAGAGCTACATGCTTTTGCTTTATCGACAGAGTCTCCAAAGGTCACCAATAACACCAGAAAAAGTAGCTAGAATAGAATAGAATCTTTATTGTCATTGTACAAGACAACAAAATTCTGTTTGGAGCAGTCCTCCAGTTGCACAGTACAAAATATAAAAAATATTTAAAACAAAACACGACATTATCCGCAGTATATACAGTATATATATATAAATAGAATATATATATAAATAAAATGTTTTAAAAAAGTCCAAGTGCAATAGTGCAATCGTGTGTGTATGAGATGAGATGGGGAGTGTCAGTGTGGCAGTAGAGTGGGAGTGGAGTTTAGAATGTCACAGCTCTATGGTAGAAACTGTTTTGCAGTCTTGTGGTGCGGGCAGGCAGTGTCCTGTATCGTCTTCCTGAGGGCAGGAGGGTGAAGAGGCAGTGTCCAGGGTTTGTGCTGTCTCTGAGGATGCCCTTGACCCTCCGAGTACAGCGGGTCAGGTAGATGTCCTCCAGTCTGGGGAGCTGGGTGCCGGTGATCCTCTCAGCGGTCTTAATGATGCGCTGGAGAGCTTTTCTGTTAGATTTGTCGCTGGTCGCTTTTTTGAAAAAAAGTCGCCAGAGGGGCCTGAAAAGTCGCTAAGTTGGCAACTTTGCACCCTCATGCTGTGCTCACCATGGAGATAAAATACTCTAAATCGCTGTCTGCTTCCGCGCAAGTGCGAGCCGAGCCGGAGGCTAAATGGTCCGGGGGGAACTCCGACGACAAGTTTTTTAAGTTCCACACCGCAAAACAAGCCTGTACATTCGCCATATTAACGCTATGTACGCCACAAACGGGGGCCTGTGCCATCACGGTACGGTACAAATACGTGTATCGTTACACCCCTAGTTATGTGATCCTGCCACCCTGTCAATCCATCGTACAGTGAGCAGCTTTGGTCAATCCCTAAATATTACCTATCATGTGTATACTATAATATCACTAAATTGATTCTAACATTTGTTTTCATCCCCTAGCCTATGCAATGGCCCTGGTGGACTCTCTGAGGGAGGGACACTCAAGAAGATCGCATGAGAGAGCAGAGCTGGTTCTCCATCTCCACTGCACCTGCTACCCTTCTGCTACCACATCCTGTGAGAAGATCTCTAAAGATGGACCAGCCTGGAACTCGCTTGGCTGTCACAGCTTCACACTGCACATTAGTCTGACTCAAGCACACATTGGTTTCCAGTTTTCAGATTGTGATTGTGATTATTAAGTCTAGACAAAGTCAGATCAGTTCTCAATTCATAATCATATTGATTGCAGTCAAAGAGGTGACATACTCAGTCATGTTTATTTGTGAGACATGTAAAAATGCTAAAATAGATTTTGACAAAAATTGGGCCACAGAACAAGGAGGAGTTACTAGTTTTGTTTTATAAAGTATTGTTCAGGCAAACACCTGAGGATTGTGGGTATTTTTATCTATAGCCAGATATAAAATTTAACATTTTCTCTTAATATAATATCTTAGGGATTACACAGCTGCAGGTATGCTTTTGAATTTGTTAATTTGTATTTTCCATTTTGACCATATATACAGCACATTATAGCATAATCCAAAAAAAGAAATTTAAAAAGCCCCAAATTTCTGATTTCTTGGTGGGGTAAGCTCTTACTTTGCATTTCAACTGATTGTGTGTTGATGTGATAATTGTCATTCATAAATATAAGAATACATTAAATGTTTGTATTGAAATGACATGTATTATTCTTGCTTTTGAAGCACAAAGACCTAATTATTTATGCAATATGTGTTACAAATATAGACATTCCAAACTGCATAAAATGGTATATGGTGTGACACTTTGGTTGATATTAACTTATCATTGAAATGATGAATATGAAGCTTTGTAAATACCCGGTTCCTATGGACACATCACATAAGGTAAGCTCTTTAGCAGAACTGCCTGGCAATAGGCACACAAAATCCACAATTAAACCCGATAATCTAATTAGAATTGTACAGGTACTGATAATGTCACATAAGAAATGTGAAGGAACAAAACTTCCAAATTGTAATGTCTCCTTTTTGCTAGTCTGTACTTATTCACAAATTGAAATTGATAAATCCAACCAAATTGGTTGGATTTATTACCTTACTAGACCAACAAGTCTATGATTTAAAAGCAATAGCCTATTTGTGGATACATGCTGAATACTCAGAAACGAGATGATTATCTAGGTAATTGTATTGTTGTCCTTTGACATGGGATTATTTACAAATTATTAGATGAAATATTTTTGGAGCCATCAACCTCTTGTCCCGTTCATTCTTGACGTTACCTGTTTAAGTGGTGAACTAGAAGGGGAATTAATAACGGAATAGCCTTTTCAACTCTTATCATCACTATACTATACACAAAGGACTTTTAACTGCATGAAAAATGACAATAGAAATACAGTAGGCTATTTTAATTCTCATTAGGCTATATAAGCATAGGTTTGTCAGCCTAATAACATATTGGCACAGCGACGTGTGTGTGGTTAGATGTTCAAATTGGGCTCAGATGACAAACAAAAATAGTAATATGACTATCATGGAACTGGCTAGATCTTATATGAACTATGAAACGGCATGAAGTTTGTCTGATCAGAGATGGTGAGACAATTTCCCTGTGCTTCAGGCTGAAAGCCATACCTCAAGATTCACACAGTGCTGGGTTTGGTCGGACTTGGCTGTCCTAAGTGACCTCATATGCAGTGACCTAATAATTGCTTATTACCTGAGCTGCTTCTACCAGTTTGTTCAAGTAGCCTATTGTATCGAAAATAAATGTTTAGGCATAATTGTGTGTGTTCAATTGAAAACTTCTCTGTGTGTCAGGGTCAACAAATAGCCTATATGCAAAAAGGTAAGCTGAAGGCTAGGCCTATAATAATAATAAAAAAGTGTCCTCTCCTCTCGTTTTTTTTTCTTTTACAATTAAAATTAATAGGCTATAGCCAACAAAATAACATTTCATGACTTTTTATATCAGAAGCCTATCTATATCAAAATATATTTATATATAAAACTTTATTTTTAGTTATATTTTATTTGATCAGCTAGCGTTGCAAAGGCATAGTTTTATTTTGAAGGACACAATTTGACGGCGGCCATGACACAGGACCTCTTTCCTGTTTGACACCAAGTGACTTCGTTTTTCGTTTTGAGCACAAAATCAAATAAAGGAATCAGCTGAGTGCCCATTTCCTTTTTCAATTGGGTATCTGCAAAAACGAAAAGCGTAGCACGTTGGGCAGTTCTGTATAGTTTTTCGATTTGGCCAAAAAAAACAATTCATTCCGTTATTGGTTTGAAACCAACAGAGTTTTCCGTTTTTTCCATTTTGATATCAATGAAAAAAAGGAATTATACTATAGTACAGAGACGACACATCAAGGTTCTGTTTGTTTTTCGATTCAGACAAAAAAAACAATTCAGTCCGTTATTGGTTTGAAACCAACAGAAGTTTTCCGTTTTTTCCATTTTGATATCAATGAAAAAAGGAATTATACTATAGTACAGAGACGACACATTGGGCAGTTCTGTTTGTTTTTCGATTCAGACAAAAAAAACAATTTAGTCCGTTTTTGGTTTGAAACCAACAGAAGTTTTCCGTTATTCCATTTTGATATCAATGAAAAAAGGAATTATACTATAGTACCCTGACCCGTATGAGTCCACCGGACTCAATTAATGAAAGCTTATGGACTCACTTACCTATGAAAAAAATATAGGTTTTGTCAAGGGGGAGAAGACCTGACAGGCCGCACGAGAGATTTGTTAAAGCTTTGCTCAGGCTGCCATAAGGGAACCGTACCTATTGTATAAACACTATTCAGTGCTGTTCATTGGCCCCTAGACCCTTTTTACATAACAGCCTTCGGACATCTAAATATATGAGGTTCATTCACGCCAAAAATGCGGAGTAGAGACCCATAGTTAAATCAAATCATCTAGCGTTAACACCTCATGGCGTGATAACAGTAAGGCAGTTTATCGTACTCAAAAATGATATACAATTTAATCATTTATCAAAAACGTACTATAATGGACCCCTGCATTAGGGAAAATTTAAATAAGCCAGCATTTCACACAGCAGAAAAAGGAAGAAAACACAGATAGAGTAAGAGAAAAGAGTTAGTTAGTTGGTTGGTTGCCTTGTCAATTTACCCAGACAACAATAAAGAGTCTACACTTACAAAATATAAACAAAAATCTACAGAATTCGAGGTCTTGAAAACAAAACAAACAACCACTCAATAAAATTTGAAATAGCCAATTTCAGAAACTTCGGTTTATACAACAGGCGTTTCTGCTCAACTCTTTGATTGTCCCAGGAGATTGAGTGACCGAGTTCGGAGTCCAGACAGGCTGCTGACCTTCTAAAGGCCCTCGTCGTTTTGTTATAAATAAAACTAACCTCTTCAAGGCATCACGTCAGGGGTCACCACTTTGTCAGATACGTGTAAAAATGCCTATTTATGAAGGAAAAATGACTATGGACAAAGGTGTAAAAATCCAGGATCTAGGCCTCAGTATTTATTTGAGTAAATTGACAAGGCATGTTGACAGGACAGAAAAGCAGGAAGAAGAGAAGTCCTTCCCTACATCACAGTATTATATTGTCTAACATGTCTACTGATTGGTTAAATCTTGTTGTCATGCAGATTTCAGAGTCTGTCCTCTTGTCCGAAACCAGAGACCATGGATGTCGTCCTCCCCCGGCCCTGAGAAGTTACCAAGACTTTGTTCTAACTTAGGAATGTATCTTATCTGATGGGAGATCAGCTTCAGTTTTATGGCTTAGTGTCTTACTATTAGTGTCCAAGCACCCAGACTGGAAGGAGATCATTTTTAAAGTCAAATGTGAAGAACATACACTTGTTTAAATTGATTATACAAGAGTAAATGCATATTAATGGGGGGGGCATAATATCACAAATTAGAGTTTATTTTTTCTAACACCAGAAAATATTAAAATTGTCAATAAAATGCACTGAGTGGTCAGGGCACGCAGTTGAAAGCCATGTGTTCAGTGCTAACAGTCTAGTGAATCGCTCAGGTCCTCTTCTGATTGGTGGCAGAGGACCACTGATAAACACCTCAGCATTCAGTGAGCTGACCTGTTCAGAGATTCTTAAAGTCCTGTTTCAACATTTCAGACTCTTGTCTTACAATATCATTTGACCTGATGTGCAGAATGATGTTCTTTACAGTTGTGTGTGCAGCTGCAAAGGTTATTGTGGTCCCTACCAGCACACACAAGCTTCAAAAAGACAAATATGTCAGTTTCTTCTGGGATACTTATTTCGAAAAAGGGGGGATTTGATGGTCTGTTCCTGTTAAGAGTGATTTTTTCATTGTGTAACATGTACTCCGAAGTGAACTCATATAACCCACAATGTTGTTTTGAACTGTGTACTCTGTAGATTTCGATGGTGTGGCTGACACCCGGCCTTGGTCCCTGTTTTTGACCACAGGCAGTTAGACACGCTGACATGCACCAGCTGGGTTAAGCAAACAAGTTCCCAGAATCACTAATCATTAGCAGACATGCACACACACGATGCTTGTATACACCTTTTGATATGTGAATAAAAGGCGAGCAAGGAGAGCAGAACGGCGGAGTTGGTTCCAAGTTGACGACGTACTGTTGCCTACCACTCTCCTTGCTGCAAGAAACTGAGCTCTTTGTCTCTGTGTATTTTTGTGTCTGTATCTCTTTGGTCTGTATGAACTGACGCCTGGGTCTTGTCTTACAAGGCCTGCTAAAACAAAGGCCTTGCTGGTCAAGCAAGTTGTAAACACTCTATCAGGCTGGGAAGCTTAACCCAGTCAGTAAAGTTCGGCAGAGGACGTCCAGGAATGAAGGGGATGATCCCTGAAACCAGATGACAGCAATAAAAACCAATCATTGTCCTTTGTTTAGGGAGGTTAAAAAGCCTTGCTGTCGAGAAGGACTTTTCACTTTTTGACTTTTTCCTGTCCCTGAAGGCTGCATAACCTGTTCTGTGATATCACTTCATTAAACATCCTCTAAGAACTTGGAAACTTCTCTCCAGTCATCCTTTATTTTTGCCTTCCATATTTCCGAATAAACGAACACGTAATTTAACATCCTGTTAAATTTGGTGACCCTCAACGTATTTTGGAGGAAGAGGAGCAAGCCGGTCGGACTTAAAGGTGAGCAGAACGCCTGTTGTGTAAACCAAAGTTTCTGTAATTGGATATGTCTAAATTATTGAATGAGTGTGCCAAACAGTGTTGTGCCTGAACGCGTTCAATGAACGATCGTTCATGAACTCGTTCATATTGGGGGCGAACGTGAACTGAACGTATGTATTTCTCATGAACGTTTTTGCGAACGCGCTCATTCTTGGCATTTGTGGAACGGGCGCCTTACAGTCGCTCAATCGCTCATCGAAAGTGCCAGATTTCCATAGGAAACCCCCCCGCTTAAAAGACAGCGAAACAGCCCCCAATATGTAGCTGAAAAACACCCAATCTGGCAACATGCCACCTGCGTCATCAAAATGTGTAACACCGCGGGAAAAAAACAAAAACAAATGAATGCAGCAGCACTTACTCAGGCCATGGACCTAGCCTCAGGTTCTACCTCTTCTTCGTATGATTGTTACCTACCTCAGATTGTGTTTGTGTTAATAAGTATGTCAACACATCTTCTGGACTTTGTTGTTAACAGTAGGCCCTACACTGCAGTTTAGAATGATCTCCTTGAGTGGTTTTTACTAGTTTAAGTTGTAGGCTAATTTGTCGTAGAACCTGCCTAGTATATTTTTCAGTAATGCTTTATTTGAATGAAATTTCATGTGAATTGTTTCCAGGTTTGGAAACAATTCACATTTGGAAAAACATTTGCACCTTAACCGTTTTTGTTTGAATAATTCTTAATTAAAAACACCATTCAAACAGCAACTTTTTCCTCATGTTTTTGAGAATATACTGTAGGGGTAAAAGCTGCAGCTGGTTTCTAGTGTGGACTGAATGTTATTGAAATAATTTCTGTCTGTGGTTCTATACGGTATGTGGCAATTATTTAGAAAAATAATAGCCTGTAGCAACATATTGAAAAAAAAGAACTATGAACTAGTTCATTTTTGAACTGTGAACTTAGTTCATAATTTTTAATTATGAACTATGAACTGAACTAGTTCATTTTAAAGGGTGTGAACTGAACTTTGAACTAGTTCACGTAGAAAAAGAACTTTCCCAACACTGGTGCCAAAGCCGTGACCTAAAGATTAAATACCTCAATCGCTCCCCCTGTTCTCTTTGGTCCCTCCCCTATGGTCCCTCCCTGACCACGCTCTACACCAACAAAGTCATGCCAAAGTGAATGGACAGTCCCAACAGCCAATAAGAACAGAGAATCGGAGACTAACTCTGATTGGTCAAAGTGTACAGCTCATGTTGCTTTGACCAATCAAATCACATACCCCAGCGTTAACATGACAATGGCACAAAGAAGGGGCTGTA
>CM049403.1:33797500-33800000 GCA_026929865.2 Hyperoplus lanceolatus | reverse complement strand
AGACTGTTTCAGAAATATTTAAAAGTTCCTCGTAGCTTCTTAACTTTAAGCCCATGTATTATGATGTATCGTAGGTGAAATAACAGCGTCTTTGTCAGGGTTGTCCCTCCCCCTCCCTCCCTCCCTCCCTCCCCCTCCCCCGATTTTAGGTAGTTTAGAAGAATTGAACACATATGTAGTTTTAAGGTGAGACACTGCAGGCAATAACATTGTTTTTTCTAGCACTAGCCAATGTTTTTGTGTGGCTATTTACTGTAGTTTCCATAACATGTCTTCTTTCATACTGTAAATCAAAAGGTCCAACATTTACATTTAAGCATTTATTTGACTAAATACAAAAGATAATTACAAAAAATATTTACCCTCTTCCCCTGCAGTGCCATAGCTTAAAAAGAATAGTGTGTAATTCCATGTAGATCCAGCCCTATCAAACGACAATCAACCTATAACTCCTGCCTCTATAGAATCACCCAGTTTGACATTATGGTGTCGCCATTTTTTAGGATTCATCCCCTGATAACAGTGTGAAGATTTTAGGTAGTTTTTAAGAAGATCTGAAGACAGCATTTAGTTTGTTTTAAGGCGAGACACTGCTGGCTAAAAACATGTATTGTTTTGTTTCTTTGCTTGTGTTTAGCAAAAGGTTTTTTTTTTACTAGATGCAAATTCACACCTAATTAGTTCAATCTTACCAAATGTGCATATTTTATTCAAACATATCTTGTGATGCAAAAATATTTGAATGTCAGTTATCAACTTGCAAAGTTTCATAACGATATCTATAAGTTTAAAAAAAAAATATTCTTTTCACCTGCAGTGTCTCAACTTAAAGACAACTTCACCCATACAGAACCGGCATTCTATCAGTATAAAATCAATAGTTCAATACACCTTCATATTCCCTACTACTGCATGGCGATCATCCACACAGGCATTATGACGTCGGGAAAGCCTTCCTGTCTCACTATGTCCAGTATCTCTAGTCCGGCGCGGGCGATGATACACTTCATGATGTCGAGGTGTCGGCTGATGCTGCTGTCTATGGGATCCAGTTTGCAGCCCTGACGAGCCATGTTCTCTTTCATGATGATCACACCGTTCGGACGAAGACTCTTCTTACAGCGAAACAAGAAGTTGGTCAGGTCCTTGTCTGTTAAGTGGCCTGTAGGGAAAGATAGAGGGAGAAAAGAGGATATAATAATAATAATAATAATAATAATAATAATAATAATAATAATAATAATAATAATAATAATAATAATAATAATAATAATAATAATAATTGATATAATTTACTGTTAGCTGGCCTAAGAGAAAGAATAGAAGATTATGATTACACGTGATTTTGACAACAAGCGTTCTCCAGAATCACTGACTCCACCTTCAAGGAAATGTACTGAGTTTCTTGCCTTTTCAAGTATACACACACACTATACATACGCACACACACACACACACACTTGACCCCCCCCCCCCACACACACACACACACACACTTGACCCCCTCCCTCCCCCCCCCACACACACACACAATGAAACACTTACATGCGACCCACTGCATCCATATGACGTCGTATTTCTTCTTCGGTGGTGTGAATTCCTGCAGGCTGTAGCAGTAATAGGTCTCTATGCGGTCTGCGTCCTCCCCCAGGTATTCCTCGTGAGCGTGAAGAAGGAAGTGTTCCATCATGTCGGCCATTTCCATCTTCTCAAAGACCGGCAGCAAGACACCTTTAGAGACGCGCCCGATGCCACAGCCGCAGTCCAAGGCGCAGTGAGTGTCCGCTTTACCCGGGCCCTGTAGGGTATAGGAGAGAAAGAGGGGAAAGAAGTATGTATTTAAAGCTGCAGTGTGTAGAATTTGGGTTTTTTTTTTCCCTAGCAGATTTTGTAGAAAGTAATTATAATATCCATAAGTACATTTAATTTAGTGCATAATAGCTGAAAAAAAAATTCTCTTAGAAAGGGTCTCATATATGTCCATATTTCTGCATATTTTGGACCAAGGCCTAGTGCCGCCATGTTGAAAGCGTCATAGCTGGAATGTCATCAGGTGCATTGTTTAAAATTTAGAATTGTTCTTGTCCTTGAAGGCCAGTGTAGCTTCTGTTATTATTCAAAAGGGTTGGGGTTACCCAGGGAGCGTTGCATTCTAGAACTTTGTAGAACTTTCGTGATGATGTCATATTACACACTACACCTTTAAGGTTTATTCATACCAGTTTACAGAGTCTAGGCTCTTGATAAACAAGCCAGACTAGAGTTCAGTGTGGGTCCGCTTTACCCGGGCCCTTTGGGGTATAGGACAGAGAGAGGGGGGAAAATAATGTAGAATTGTTGAGGAAATTAAAGTTTTAATCATAACGGTTTACAGAATCTAGGCTCTGAAAAAGGCAGTCTGGAGCGCAGTGTGTCCCCGCTTTACTAGGGCCCTTTGGGGAGGAGAGAGAGAGACAAAATCATGTAGAATTGTCAAAAAATTTAAAGGAATACTTCACCC
>CM049403.1:33782500-33787500 GCA_026929865.2 Hyperoplus lanceolatus | reverse complement strand
GTGTGTGTGTGGTGTGTGTGTGTGTGTGTGTGAAAGTAACTCTAGTCCTCACATGAGGGTTTCGTCAGCGTTTCAAATTTATCTAAGGCATCCAACGCTGGCTGTTACTCTTAATGTGACACTTCGGAAATGTTTTGAGACGCCGGGTAAGAATAGTAACATCAAGTAAGTAAGACCAAGAAGTGTGTGTGTGTGTGTGTGTGTGTGTGTGTGTGTGTGTGTGTGTGTGTGTGTGTGTGTGTGTGTGTGTGTGTGTGTGTGTGTGTGTGTGTGTGTGTGTGTGTGTGTGTGTGTGTGTGTGTGTGTGTGTACTTAAGCCAAGTATTCATTATAATTTAAGAGGCTAAAACGACCTTTGAATTTCTATAAAACTTAATCCAGTGATAACCTTCCACCTAGTTTACAGTGTCCTACCCTTACTGTGCTGTTACAGTCATTCTGGATTGGGTATACACACTTAAAGGGACACTGTGTAACATTTGAAGTAATTCATTAGCTAAAATCAATATCCTCATTCATAAATATGTCCTCATTGGTGTAAAATCACCTCTGCCAATAATCTGAATTATCCTCCTGAGCGGAGAATTACAAATATTAATGTTACATTTTGTCCATTGAGCAGGCAAGTCTTATGGAGGAATCCATGTTGGTTGGAATGTCATCAGGTGCATTGTTTAAAATGTTTAATTGTTCTTGTCCTTGAAGGCCACTGTAGCTTCTGTTATTATTCTAAAGGGTTGGGGTTACCCAGGGAGCGTTGCATTCTAGAACATTCTAGAACTTTCTTGATGATGTCATATTACACAGTGTCCCTTTAAAGGTGTAGTCAGCGAAATCACAATTTTTCAAATTCAGTGAATATCTCCCTACAATCAGCTACGTGCATTCACTTAAACCCTTTGTTTATGTGCCAGTTTACAGAGCCTAGGCCGTGTTGCGACAGGTAGCAGATCATGAGGAGATATCCACATATCTTTGACAAAAAGTGATTTTGAAAACAAGCGTTCTCCAAAATCACTGACTCCATCTTTGAATGTTTTGTAAGTGTGAGATTATTCTGAAAACTAAAAAGACAGACAGACAGACAGACAGACAGACAGACAGACAGACAGACAGACAGACATACGGACAGACAGATAGACAGACAGACAGACAGACAGACAGACAGACACGGACAGACAGACATACGGACAGACAGACAGACATACGGACAGACAGACAGACAGACAGACAGACAGACAGACAGACAGACAGACATACGGACAGACAGACAGACAGACAGACAGACAGACAGACAGACAGACTTTAGTCCTGCTGTGTGTCAACTGCTTGAAATACCTCAATTATGTCAAACAAATTCCTTCAACTAATTAAGATAAAACTACAAGACGTAAAAGAGCAGATATACTGTATAGACACAGAGCAGATATACTGTATAGACACAGAGCAGATATACTGTATAGACACAGTCTGTCATTCTGTCCATCTCCGCCTGTCACAGCTGTGTTGTAAACTATCTGACTCTGGGGTACAGACTGACTGCTTCCCTCCTGGACGTCCCATACCATGAATGGTCCCGTGTGCTCTGTCAGAGGTAAGAGAATCTGTCTTTGAGTCAGAATAACTAACAGGCCAAGATCTGCTGTTGCTAGGGAGGAAAACATATGAGATGAGGATTTTTTTTTCCACTTATATTGCTCTTTTCCCTGGTTTTTCACAGACTGAAAGCGCTTTACATTGTTTTGTACACATTCACCCAATCACACACACATTCATACATACACACACTATAAATGGTAAATGGACTCCACTTATACAGCTCTTTTCCCTGGTTTTTCACAGACCCAAAGCACTTTACATTGTTTTGTACACATTCACCCATTCACACACACATTCATACACCGATAGCAGCAGCAGCTACAACGCAGGGTGCAAGCTAACTATCAGGAGACATTTAGGGTTCAGTGTCTCTTTGCCCAGGGACACTTGGACATGTGGCGGGGAGACGGGGGATCGAACCACCGACCCTGTAACCCAGTGGACGACCGAACCGCCCTACACACTTCACCACAGACGCCAATCATTATGTACTTTGAGAATAAAGTGTAGATACAATTGGTGAATCAACTCAACAGGTAAAGACTGCGGTCAAGTTGGAAAGATACAGTGTCGTGCAAAAGTTTGTGAACCCCTTGAGCCTTTTGGAATTTTATTTATGTTAACCATTATTAATTAATTTTTTTCAATACCAGTATTTTTTATATGAAATAACAGATGTTTGTTTATCAATTCAACATTTTTCTTTTCCAGAAATCAATTGTTAAAATAGATAAAACAAATGATTTGACAAATGTTGTATGTGCAAAAGTTTGTGAACCCTAAGCTGCATTGCTTAAATCGAGCAAGGTAAACACAATCAGGTGGGCCAAATTGATTGATGAAATAGACCAATGTAGTGAGAGATCTTGAGGGAAGAAATTGGGCGGCACTAGATAAAACAGAGATCAAACCAGGTCAGTTTAGGCTCACCAAAGTGAACCCATACAGGTCAGACATGCTAAAAGGGAAAAAAATCTCAGAAGATCTCAGGAATAGAGTTGTGATGCTGCACATTTGTCTTTCGCACGACATTGTATATATTGACAGATTTTAACATCCTGGATCAATAGCTCTTCAGTTAAATGTTATCAAAACCCAAACGATGCATCTTTGCTATGGTCATAAGGCAGACCATAGATAGATAGATAGATAGATAGATAGATAGATAGATAGATAGATAGATAGATAGATAGATAGATAGATAGATAGATAGATAGATAGATAGATAGATAGATAGATAGATAGATAGATAGATAGATAGATAGATAGACAGACAGACAGATAGACAATGGAGCTAGACACCTCATTATTGAGATAGAAAGACAGACAGATAATGGGCTCCAACCTCATTTTGACTGAAAGCAGACGTCCTCTAAGCTCCACTAATAACATTGCTCTCTATATGTAGCGGGCTGTGAGACAAGACCAGTACATTAAAAACAACTGAAGACAATAAAATCAGCGTATACTGTAAGAAAACAAGTCAAGTGTAGGACTGTTCTGAAGAGGTGGGTTTTGATGAGTGATTTGAATGTTCCTATAGGGTTGCAAAATTTCGGGAATTTTCAAATTTGGAAACTTTCCGTGGGAATTAACGGGAATTTTGGGAATTAACTGGAATAAATGGGAATTTACTAAATTTAAAGCAGCCCAAATGCACTAAATTCTTCTAACTGTGTTATTTCAGTCCTGGCAAACGTTCCAGACAGTAAAAAGCAGTTTTTTCAACTAAGTTTTATAATATTTATGAACATTTAACTTAAAATCAGATTTTTTTTAAAGCTTATTGAGACACCCAACTTGATATCATATATTGCTTTTTACTAGAGCAGGTTTACAGAGGCTTAAAGAGTGTACAGTTTTAAATATGGGTGGGGAAAATATATTTTAGCATAAAAAAGCCACATGATGTTATTGCTGCTGAATGTGTGACACAATATAAAGTCACATTTAATTCCACTACGTTTAATACTATTCTATTTTCAGAGTTTTGTCAAAGTTAAGATGATTTTCCATTTGTATTGTTTGCACCAACAGACCACGGTAAGTGTTCCTATTTCTGCATTGGAGGAGAGTTCAGGCTTCTGTAGAAGTACATGTGCAGACAGAGCGTACTATACCATCCAGTTAATCATACAGTATATTTAGCATCCATGCATCTATACACGCTGCCCAAAATATCTCTCTACGTAAACATTTGCCACTGTTCATATCAATCCAACCAAGTAATGCTGTATTGTTTAGTCTGCACTGTTAGCCCTTGCTGTAAACGCTAAATTCTGACATGCTTTAGAAGTCATGATTGAAATAGTTCAAAGCAGTTAAAAGTATATTAAAAAGGGGTGCTCCGGTGGTGTAGTGGATAGAGCGTGTACCATATTGGCTCCGGCCTTCGTTGCAGTGGTCACGGGTTCGAGTCCGACCCGTGGACCTTTACTGCAGGTCATCCCCCTCTCTCTCTCTCTCTCTGTCTCCCCATTTCAACTCTGTACTGTCTAATAAAGCTTGAAAATGCCAAAAAAAAAAGTATATTTAAAAGTGGATCGCCTAGGCATGGGCCGATAACCGGTTCCAAGATTTAAAAAGATTGTTTTTACCCAGACAATTCAAAATAACACATTAGAGAGCTTTAATCGCAATCCAGTCATACAGTCAAACCGTCAGTTTTTCCTGCATAGAGAATTTGTTGGCGCCCCCCAAAGTGGTTTTATGCCCCCCCCCCCCAAAGGAAAATCACCAGCGCCAAAAGGACAAAAATGTAGAATATATTCAGTTATGTAAAACCTCTCCAAATGTGTTTCTAGTTGAGCCCAATACAAGTCCTCCTTCTCGTAGGTCTGGAGGATGCATTGCATTTCAATGTATATCACTGCTTCCCTCCATCATGAAAACAAAAAAAATCAAAATAAAATGATCATTGAAACTCCCCTTTCTCAACCCCACACAGCTCCTAAAATTCACAAACTTTTCGCCTTTACTGTTGCATTCGCGACCCCCAAAAAGTTATTCCGTTGTCCCCCCCCCGCCCCCCCAAAGGCCATTCTGAGCCAGGAAAAACCCTGCGGTTTATCATACTGTCAGAAGATCATACCAGCCCCATGACTACCATTCCCCAATTCTGATTCAGAACAGTTATAAACCTGTATGTTAACATCCTCTGGTAAACCCAAGCCCCAACCTCAGCGATGTTTACCAGCATCCAATAAGTAAGTGACCACAACTGTAGTAACCGGAAGTGCCACTAGGGGGGTGGTGCCAAGACTGAGCAGTTTTTCTTTGACTCACTTGTTAGACAGGCCGTTTTCAAAGTCTTATTAAACCTATTTACAGCCTGGGCCACGAAACCATTTTAGTCTGTATGTTTAGGTCATATCTCCATGACAACTCTGAGGGGGGTGAAT
>CM049403.1:33760000-33777500 GCA_026929865.2 Hyperoplus lanceolatus | reverse complement strand
AAGTGACGTCACATCGACGAAGCCTCCATATGAAAACAAACGGGGATGCGACGGATATAAAAGCAAGAGGCAAGATCAAGGCGCAATGTTATAATGAAATGGTAACACTTTACAATAAGGTACACAAAATTGTAGTAGCTACTACATACCTACTACATAGTTTTTTTTTTTTGCGCTACCTATGTGTTAGGTAGCACAAAAAAAAAACCCCTATGTGCTACCTAACACATAGGGTTTTTTTGTTTTGTGCTACCTAACACATAGGTAGCGCAAAAAAAAAAACTATGTAGTAGGTATGTAGTAGCTACTACAATTTTGTGTACCTTATTGTAAAGTGTTACCTTCTCCTGCTTTTATCCAAGTTCCCTGATTAAGAACACCTGAGTTTGATTGAGTGACTCACACACCTGTTCAACCAATCAGTGGAAGAGGGAATAAGACACACAAAACCCTGCGATGTTTCCATGGCTCAATAGCTAAGTGGATAACACTTCTGACTTCCATACGGTAGACCAAGGGTTCAATTCCATGTCTGATGTTCTCAACTTTAACTTTAAGAAGAGCAGCGACTTAAACAACAACATGGGAGTACACTGCACATTTCTGTATATTTCTGACCCCTAACACAAATAAGTCGCTGGCTATATTTAGCGTGGTGACATCAGCTGTCACAAAGTGCAGACTGAATGGTGCTGAGGCAAGCAGATACACCATGTTACAGTATGGATACTGTTTCACCCAATGTGGGATTGATTGGCACTTACTTGCCAATTGGAATAACGTATAGGTATATAGTATGTTTTTTTTACTGTATTGTTTAAAAAAAATGTAAATGTTGCTTTTCATTATTAATTTTTTTTTAAATGTTTTAATGCACTTCAAGAATAAAGCCGAAATGTTGAGAATAAAGAGGAAATACAATATTGATAAAAAAAGGTGAGAAGAAATGTTATTTTTATTTATTTTTATTATGTACTTTGAGCATAACACCTACTTACTGTATACAACATAACACCTACTTGCTGTATACAACATAACACCTACTTACTGTATACAACATAACACCTACTTGCTGTATAAAACATAACACCTACTTACTGTATACAACATAACACCTACTTACTGTATACAACATAATACCTACTTGCTGTATACAACATAACACCTACTTGCTGTATAAAACATAACACCTACTTACTGTATACAACATAACACCTACTTACTGTATACAACATAACACCTACTTACTGTATACAACATAACACCTACTTACTGTATACAACATAACACCTACTTACTGTATACAACATAACACCTACTTACTGTATACAGCATAACACCTACTTACTGTATACAACATAACACCTACTTACTGTATACAACATAACACCTACTTACTGTATACAACATAACACCTACTTACTGTATACAGCATAACACCTACTTACTGTATACAACATAACACCTACTTACTGTATACAACATAACACCTACTTACTGTATACAACATAACACCTACTTACTGTATACAACATAACACCTACTTACTGTATACAGCATAACACCTACTTACTGTATACAACATAACACCTACTTACTGTATACAACATAACACCTACTTACTGTATACAACATAACACCTACTTACTGTATACAACATAACACCTACTTACTGTATACAACATAACACCTACTTACTGTATACAACATAACACCTACTTACTGTATACAACATAACACCTACTTACTGTATACAGCATAACACCTACTTACTGTATACAACATAATACCTACTTACTGTATACAACATAACACTTACTTACTGTATACAACATAAGACTTACTTACTGTATACAACATAACACCTACTTACTGTATACAACATAACACCTACTTACTGTATACAACATAACACCTACTTGCTGTATACAACATAATACCTACTTACTGTATACAACATAATACCTACTTACTGTATACAACATAATACCTACTTACTGTATACAACATAACACCTACTTGCTGTATACAACATAACACCTACTTGCTGTATAAAACATAACACCTACTTACTGTATACAGCATAACACCTACTTACTGTATAAAACATAACACCTACTTACTGTATACAGCATAACACCTACTTACTGTATACAGCATAACACCTACTTACTGTATACAACATAACACCTACTTACTGTATAAAACATAACACCTACTTACTGTATAAAACATAACACCTACTTACTGTATACAGCATAACACCTACTTACTGTATACAGCATAACACCTACTTACTGTATAAAACATAACACCTACTTACTGTATACAACACAACACCTACTTACTGTATAAAACATAACACCTACTTACTGTATACAACATAATACCTACTTACTGTATACAACATAACACTTACTTACTGTATAAAACATAATACCTACTTACTGTATACAACATAACACCTACTTACTGTATACAACATAATACCTACTTACTGTATACAACATAACACCTACTTACTGTATACAACATAATACCTACTTACTGTATACAACATAACACCTACTTGCTGTATACAACATAACACCTACTTACTGTATAAAACATAATACCTACTTACTGTATACAACATAACACCTACTTACTGTATACAACATAATACCTACTTACTGTATACAACATAACACCTACTTACTGTATACAACATAATACCTACTTACTGTATACAACATAACACCTACTTACTGTATACAACATAACACCTACTTACTGTATACAACATAACACCTACTTACTGTATACAACATAACACCTACTTGCTGTATACAACATAACACCTACTTACTGTATACAACATAACACCTACTTACTGTATACAACATAACACCTACTTGCTGTATACAACATAACACCTAATTACTGTATACAACATAACACCTACTTGCTGTATACAACATAACACCTACTTACTGTATACAACATAACACCTACTTGCTGTATACAACATAACACCTACTTACTGTATACAACATAATACCTAATTACTGTATACAACATAACACCTACTTACTGTATACAGCATAACACCTACTTACTGTATACAGCATAACACCTACTTACTGTATACAACATAAGACCTACTTACTGTATAAAACATAACACCTACTTACTGTATAAAACATAACACCTACTTACTGTATACAGCATAACACCTACTTACTGTATACAGCATAACACCTACTTACTGTATAAAACACAACACCTACTTACTGTATAAAACATAACACCTACTTACTGTATACAACATAACACCTACTTACTGTATACAACATAACACCTACTTACTGTATACAACATAACACCTACTTACTGTATACAGCATAACACCTACTTACTGTAGACAGCATAACACCTACTTACTGTATACAGCATAACACCTACTTACTGTATACAACATAACACCTACTTACTGTATAAAACATAACACCTACTTACTGTATACAACATAACACCTACTTACTGTATACAGCATAACACCTACTTACTGTATACAACATAACACCTACTTACTGTATACAGCATAACACCTACTTGCTGTATAAAACATAACACCTACTTACTGTATACAACATAACACCTACTTACTGTATACAACATAACACCTACTTACTGTATACAACATAACACCTACTTGCTGTATACAACATAACACCTACTTACTGTATACAACATAACACCTACTTGCTGTATACAACATAACACCTACTTACTGTATACAACATAACACCTACTTACTGTATACAACATAACACCTAATTACTGTATAAAACATAACACCTACTTACTGTATAAAACATAACACCTACTTACTGTATACAACATAACACCTACTTACTGTATACAGCATAACACCTACTTACTGTATACAACATAACACCTACTTACTGTATACAACATAACACTTACTTACTGTATACAGCATAACACCTACTTACTGTATACAGCATAACACCTACTTACTGTATACAGCATAACACCTACTTACTGTATACAACATAACACTTACTTACTGTATACAGCATAACACCTACTTACTGTATACAGCATAACACCTACTTACTGTATACAACATAACACCTACTTACTGTATACAACATAACACTTACTTACTGTATACAGCATAACACCTACTTACTGTATACAGCATAACACCTACTTACTGTATACAGCATAACACCTACTTACTGTATACAACATAACACTTACTTACTGTATACAAATAGTCGTAAGTTAATGCATGGTGATAGCAAAAAAAATAAAATCATTTTGTTGTGTGTTCAGAGTTATTTAACACTGGAGCCGAACCATCCATCAGGCCTGCAGCATTCCTTTCTAAAAACAGTAAAAGTCAAAGACAACATTTTTTTACTGCCAGTTCTTCTGATATATATATATTTTTTTTTAACCTTTATTTATACAGGTATATCCCATTGAGTCCGAATACTCTTTCGCAAGGGAGACCTGTTCCCATTTACACGTTACCATTCACACACCGATAGCAGGCTAACTATCGACATTCACACGAGGCAAGGTGGGTGAAGTGTCTTGCCCAAGGACACAACAACTATGACACAGGTGGCAGGGTGGGGATCGAACCTCCAACCCTTTGATCATCGGCCGACCCGCTCTACCACCTGAGCCACAGTCGCCCCTTATAGGGAAGACAAACATCAGAATCAAAATGGCATTTATCTCTGACCCACGGTGTGATAGGAACGATAAAGAAAGAAAAAGCAGTGCAAAGGAATTTGTTGTACGATATAAAACAGTGTGTATTAAAAAGAAAAAAATAGAAAAGTTAAATTGAAATGTGCAATGTAATGAAAAATGTTTACAATATCTGCAATATGCAATCAACTGGTTCTGACCGCCCACATGAAACCTGATTGACAATTTGGTTGCGTTCCGAATCGCATACTCTTTCTTTTTTCTATTCTACATACTACATCTGACGATAAAAAGAATCTAGTTAGGATGCAGTAGGCATACTATTGGGACATACTTTTCTCTCTTATTTCATCATAACATTGCGCCTTGATCTTGCCTCTTGCTTTTATATCCGTCGCATCCCCGTTTGTTTTCATATGGAGGCTTCGTCGATGTGACGTCACTTCACGTGCGCACTGGATTGTGGGTCAGAATCGCCCAAATAGGATGCACTTTTCAACACTAACAATCTTGGCCGCATGAAGTAGGACATCTGGGTACTTCTAACCATCCTAAATCTGGCCACAAGAATCGGGACATCCTAAATCTTTTTTCTACATACTATATAGTAGAAAGTATGCGATTCGGAACGCAACCATAATTTTCTGCTTAACATTTACCTTCAGTTTAAACAATGTCCTTAGAAACCTGTAAAGTAGAGTACGCCATGTTAGCTGTTTGTTCTTTTGCTGTCTTTTGTTTTTGTGTTCACTTTTTCAGTTGTGCGTATGTGTTCTTAAACAAATCCTTAAATAAAGTACTTGAATAATATATGATTAAGTAGCCTACATCTTTCATTAACATCTTCATACATTTATATATTATAATTTTAAATGTTGTTTATGAACTTTCTTACTTAAATTGTATGGATTCATGCAAGTTATTGTTAACACTATATTACCTAGCCTGGCTCCTCCCGCCTACCTACTTACGCTCAATTTTCCTTTCACTTCAGTAGTCAGTCTGGGGGTGGGGACACCCGCCTCCAAGTGAGTTAACGTTTGCCAATTACAGCAGTTCCAGACCTTCTGTAAATTAAATGAAGTACGATGGTCTGGTTGGCCCAGGATGTGCCTGGCGCTGTGGCTTAGTTGGTTAAAGCGCCTGTCTAGTAAACAGGAGATCCTGAGTTCGAATCTCAGCAGTGCCTTTTCCCCTGACCCTCCGAGGGGGTTACCCTCAAAATAAGTTAACCGAGGATTTTCAGCATTAGACACGATGCACGCTCACTTAAAACGGGGCTTTGGACGTGTCATTTGACTCTCCTTCTGCATGAAACAAACAGATTGTTTTTGAGCAGCTGCCAAAAAAAAAATAAGTATATAATAATCAGCAAGTTAATATTACAACATAATTCAGTGTTCACCTAGCCTGGTCCTACCAGACCATCGTACTTCATTTAGCCTGGTCCTACCAGACCATCGTACTTCATTTAGCCTGGTCCTACCAGACCATCGTACTTCATTTATCCTGGTCCTACCAGACCATCGTACTTCATTTAGCCTGGTCCTACCAGACCATCGTACTTCATTTAGCCTGGTCCTACCAGACCATCGTACTTCATGTAATTTGTACAGAAGGTCTGGAATCGCTCAATTGACAAACGTTACCTCACTTGAAGGCGGGTGTCTGTTGAAGTTTAAAACTATTGGATCTGCCCAGTGCCACTCTGGATCTGCCAATAATGTTTGGTCGTGACGTATATGTCATGCGCCGGCTTCTGACTATAACTGAAACTGGCGCACGACATTAACGTCATTGTTCTCAGCCACTCCCTCTGTTCGCTGATTGGACCGCTAAAAATCTGGCTGATAAAAACCTGCGAATATACTGCAGACCCAGACTGACTACTGAAGGGAAATGAAAATTGAGCGGATGTATGTAGGCGGGCGGTGCCAGGCTAGTGTTCACCGTCATAGGTGAGTATTAGAACATGTGACTGTGGTCCTTAGTTTGCAAACAATCCGGTTCATGTGTCTAATCTATGTTCACAGCTACTATGTACACTTAGGTTGCGTTCCGAATCTCATACTTTCTACTATATAGTATGTAGAAAAAAGATTTAGGATGTCCCGATTCTTGTGGCCAGATTTAGGATGGTTAGAAGTACCCGGATGTTCTACTTCATCCGGCCAAGATTGTTAGTGTTGGAAACTGCATCCTATTTGGGCGATTCTGACCCACAATCCAATGTGCACGTGAAGTGACGTCACATCGACGAAGCCTCCATATGAAAACAAACAGGGATGCGACGGATATTAAAGCAAGAGACAAGATCAAGGAGCCATGTTATGATGAAATAAGAGAGTAAAAATATGTCCCAATAGTATGCCTACTGCATCCTAACTAGATTCTTCTATCGTCGAATGTAGTATGTAGAATAGAAAAAAGAAAGAGTATGCGAACGCAACCCTAGTCTGTTCAGTCCTAAAAAGTATTTCAGAGGGGAATGAGCACCTTAGGCCAAGAAGTGTATTTTCACACATCAGTAATTTTATCCCCACTCGTCGCTGTGGCTTAGTTGGTTAAAGCGCCGGTTTAGTAAACAGGAGATCCTGAGTTTGAATCTCAGCAGTGCCTTTTCCCCTGAATCTGATCTATGTTCAAGGTAATCTCTAGCCTGGAAATCCAGACCCTGATATCTTGAACGATAGAGGGTCTGGCCACGATCAATAGTAATTTCCAACTCAAGGGGCGGCTCCTACTCGTGCGTTTCAAATGCTTCTGCACGCAGTTGGATAGCACTACAACCAATCAGAGCGATGCACAAGGTGACGTAAGCCCCTTTCGTTTAGCGAACAGCTGTTAAACTGTTAAATTAAACATTTGCCGTTGTCGGTCGGCAAAACAGAACATTCCACTTACTTGCTAATGAAAGATTTGAGTGCCGTCTTCCAAATCGTAAAGGGTCGAGGCCAAAGCAGTCTCAAACTCACACAACATATCCGCAGCCATCTTTGATGTTTACTATCACGGCTTCGACGTCGCATACACGTCACTGTCGTCATCCGGTTACGTCCTCCCCAGAGTACCATATAAAGGGCTCTGGCCCGCCCATATTAGATAGAACCAATTGAAACCACCAGCCAGATTTCTGGCTTTCTTGATAAAGCTTCAACGGAGCGTGTCCAGACCAACACGCGCAGCAAATTTAATTTGCCAGCGCCTAGTGGCAGGTCTGGGAATGCCAGGCTAGGTAATCTCCGTTACTGTAAAGATAACTCAAATGTTGTTTCAATTCATGGTTTGAGATCCAACCCATATAAGACTGTAAGCTGTATCCCATTACAGAGACCGCCTCCTTGGTAGGACGCGGTCTCGCGGTCTATGAAGGCCGATTTGAAGGCCGAACCAGGTCCGAACGAGCGCTGTTAAACGAGACGGTCTCTGCAGGTCTCCGTTTACGAGCATTTCCGGTTTGCGTAACAAGCCGTTACCTTGCGTGACGACTCGCCGCTCCTGTGCTGCCTAGCAACCCTGATTGCTGCCAACGGAAACAGCCTTGTCAACAGAGGAAAAAAGAAAAAGAAGTTGCCTACCAGACGAAAAGAAAAAAAAGTACAAGAAAAAAAGAAAGGAATATAAAAGTTAAGAAGATGGAGCAACACGTTGCTGTTTTGTTAATTTTTATTTTATTTTATGCCATCTCTGAAAAAAATGCAATGAATCATGGGATATGTTGGGCTGCGAAGGATACATCTGATGCAGCCTTCAAAACCGTGAAACGAAGGCTGCATTTCTCGGCCGCATATGAGGAGCCTTGCAAGGAGCCTTGCAAATGGAACAACCTTTGCGCGCCGCTATGACGCAATCGGTCTTCAAATGCAGCCTTCGTAGACCGCAACCCCTGAATCGAGATACAGCCTATGGCTGTGGTGTAGAAGCCCTGCTAACGTCCTCCCCACTAGATACTCAACATGTGTATACTACATACTATCTACTTTATGATTAGTTTTGCTTTGCATTTGTTTGACTCAACATCATTGTAAATGAGGGTCAACTTTCAATGAATCTCTTGATTATAGATAAAGGTAAAATCAATAAATTAATAAATGTTCTGGCTCTGTGGTTCTAAGGTTCTTTATTTGACTTTATTCTATTTTCAAAGAATTTGTTTTTAAATGTTTTGAATCAATTTATATTTGAGTAAAGTAAATTACTATGTAGAGATTAATTATTCTACCATAAAAAGTGATAAATTGTAGTTACTCTTCACCATACTCACCTGGCGCTGTGGCTTAGTTGGTTAAAGCGCCTGTCTAGTAAACAGGAGATCCTGAGTTCGAATCTCAGCAGTGCCTTTTCAACACACTGCATTGCACATTGTGGGGCAGTTGAGTAGGAAAAGTAACCTATCGATCCCGGATGTAAGTACTCATCAGGGCATTTCTTGCATACACAACAACTGCATACTCAAATTGATGTCAAAATGAGTATGACTAGGAAGTGAGTAGGACTTTAGTAGTTTGTGTATGTTTAAAAAAAATTAAAATACAAAAAACATGTTGTGGGGGGAAAAAAGGAATCTTCTAAAGCGCTCTGTATACTAGATTAGAGACATGAACAGGTGAGAGCGTGAAGCTAAAGCCCTCGGTTAAAGCTGCAGTGTGTAGAATTTTGGGTTTTATTTCCCAGCAGATTTTGGAGAAAGTAATTATAATATCCATAAGTACTTTTAATCTAGTGTATAACAGCTGAATTTTTTTTTAATTATTATTTTTTTCCCTTAGAAAGGGTCTCATATATGTCCATATTTCTGCATATTTTGGACCAAGGTCTAGTGCCGCCATCTTGAAAGTGTCATAGTTGGAATGTCATCAGGTGCATTGTTTAAAATTTAGAATTGTTCTTGTCCTTGAAGGCCACTGTAGCTTCTGTTATTATTCTAAAGGGGTGGGGTTACCCAGGGAGCGTTGCATTCTAGATCTTTGTAGAACTTTCTTGATGATGTCATATTACACACTGCACCTTTATCAAATGAAGTTGATGCCCGTCTTCGTGATATCAGTTAACTGGATCAAGCACTGGCAGAGAGAGCCAGGTTTAGTTGAGTGTGCTTTGTAGTTTACCCCTCTGTTAGGCCTTTCACACCAAAAAGAACCATGAGCCAGTTCCAGGCTGGTGCTGGGGCCAGTTCAAAACTGGTTCCAGCCTTATCCCAGTTATGAACCGGTTGGTTTCACATCGACCGGAGCCAGCCATGGAGCCGGCAAGAGAGCAACGTCATGACGTCACTGTAAACGTGTGTGTACGTCGCCCGACGCCGCTGCTCTTGTGGCTAACGCTAAAGCTACCGCTAGAGCTACCGCTAGCTTTAAGCACAACTACAGCAGCGAATACGTCTTATTTTTACATGTTTAGGCTCTCACTTTGTGTGTGTGTGTGTGTGTGTGTGTATGTGTGTGTATGTGGTTGTGTGTGTGTGTGTGTGTGTGTGTGTGTGTGTGTGTGTGTGTGTCTCTGTTTGTCGCGCTGCTCGGCTCAGTGGGCTGTGTGTTTATATGTCCATGCTGTGAAGGTGCTGCCTGCTTCAGCGTTTACTTTCATGTTACTTCAAAATAAAAGCCAACTCACGTTTGTCCAGTGAAATGCTAATGTGAAGCCAGTGAAATGCTTTTAATGTGAAGCCGCAGCCTTAATGCTCTATTTGTAACCTAACTGCTGCGCGCTGATCTAAAGATAGTGTTTTTTAATATAGAAAGCCCTGTCTCTGGCATTACCGGTGGTGACACGAGTTTATTTTGCTAAAGAAAACGGCACATTGTCCCGCACAAACGTAGTCTTTGTCCCACGTCTGGTGAATTGGGATCTGGTCACCCTACTTTGCAAACAGGACCCATACAGCGTATTTTCGCCGGTCAATTTGATCGCTACGTTCGGTAATTATGTTATGTTTACGTCTCGTAGTAGCGGTGTTTTTAAACATGGCGGGCATGAGGTTTGAGTTGGTCTGGTTGGTCAGGATTATCCCTCCCCCGGCCGCTGGCGCAAGCAGTTCTTATCTCAAACCCTGCTCAATCCTGGGGTTTGAGTTGAACCGGTTTTTACAGCCCGGAGCCGGTTCTCTGGCGGTGTGAAACCAAAACACTGGTTCTAGCTCCGAACTATAGCTCCGATTTTGCGGCGGTGTGAAAGGCCTATGTGTGTCTGTGTGTGTGTGTGTGTGTGTGTGTTAGAAAAGGCACTGCTGAGATTCGAACTCAGGATCTCCTGTTTACTAGACAGGCGCTTTAACCAACTAAGCCACAGCGCCGGTGAGCACCCATCAGAGTGGTCTCAATATTTTGCGCAAGATGCTCATTTCCTTCTGAGCTATATGATTGTATTCTAGAAGATGCAAATGTTCAATCTCTTACATATTGATTAACTTCACTCAACAAAACATAAATTGTGCCATTGGTGTATGAGTGTGTGTGTGTGTGTGTGTGTGTGTGTGTGTGTGTGTGTGTGTGTGTGTGTGTGTGTGTGTGTGTGTGTGTGTGTGTGTGTGTGTGTGTGTGTGTGTGTGTGTGTGTGTGTGTGTGTGTGTGTGTGGTAAGATATGTAAAGCGCTTTGGGGCTGAGAAAATCGTCTAGAAAGCACTATATAAATCAAGTCCATTTACCATTTACCAAATTGATTAAAAAAATTTTAAAATTTTTTTAAAAAAAAGATTAAAAAAAGGTGAAATAAGAAAGAATAAATGACTAACTAACTAAATAAACAATAAAATGCATCCATTAATTTCCACTTTTGAATTTCAGGGCTTTAACTTTCTAAGTTATGGGTCAGAGTTCAAACTGTGAATTCAAACAACCTTTGTGACCAGTTTATCTTATCACTGCCCATACAGTAGATTCGACAGTGGGGAAAAGGCACTGCTGAGATTCGAACTCAGGATTTCCCGTTTACTAGAGAGGTGCTTTAAACAACTAAGCCACAGCGACAATACATGCTAATGTTATTGTAAGTGAATTTACACAGCTGGGCCTAAGTGCCTATCGTGTGAATGTCGATAGTTAGCCTGCTGCTATCGGTGTGTGAATGTGTGTGTGAATGGTAACGTGGGAAAGGAAAACAGGTCTCCCTTGTAAAAGAGTCTCCGGTCTCAATGGGATTTACCTGTATAAATAAAGGTTAAAAAAAAAAAAAAAAAAAAAAAGAGGAGGAGCTCATTCCCATCTGAATTACTCTGGGATTGTATACTAACTAACCCAGCGTTCCCATTCCCGTACTGTCTAATATTTAGTATGTTAGGAAAAAGATTTAGGATGTCCCGATTCCTGCAACTAGATTATTTTTATGGTCAAATGTCGTATGTAAGAGGAGAGGAAAAAGAAAGAGTAAATGGACTCCACTTATATAGCGCTTTTCCCTGGTTTTTCACAGACTCAAAGCGCTTTACATTGTTTCGTACACATTCACCCAATCACACACACATTCATACACCGATAGCAGCAGCAGCTACCACGCAGGGTGCAAGCTAACTATCGGGAGCAATTCGGGGTTCAATGTCTTGCCCAAGGACACTTCGACATGTGGCGGGTAGGCGTGGGATCTAACCTCTGACCCTGCACTCCAGAGGCGACCTCCCTGCCCACTTCACCACTGCCGCCCCGAGTGTGAGATTTGGAACACAGGGCCAGTGTACATAGTAGCTGTGTACATATTAGATAGGTTAGACACATGAACCGGTTGTTTGCAAACTAAGGACATTAGCACATGTTCACTTCTCTGACACACACACACAAAGTTACATCATGCACCTTTAAGAGTGCTTTGAGGAACTTCCAGTTTGTGTTCATTCTTGCGCCCTCTTTGGACTAAAAGCGGTAGTGTTTTAACTACGCCAGCTGTTGTTCCTGGGTGAGCGTATACCCATGACAAGGGCATTAAGAAAAAACTATATAAAAATAGTATTATTTTGCATTCATGGTCTCATTTGCTGTTACATGTAATTTATGATCATCGGAGGAAAAATTAGACTGTTCCAGAAATATTTAAAAGTTCCTCGTAGAGACTTTAAGTTATTGGTTTGAGTTCCAACTGTGAATCCAAACCTTTTTTTCCCAGTGAATGAACAGAGAGAGGTAGGAAATTGGCCTTGTGGGATTTGAACCCACGACCATTGGGACCACGCACAGGCTCTGTACCCACTAGGCTTAACAAACGAACTTGATACACTCCATTGTGATACCAGTTAACTTGAGACAGTGGTGAACTTACAATGTAGTACAAACCTATTGTAAGGGGTGCAGGGGAAAAGGCACTGCTGAGATTCGAACTCAGGATCTCCTGTTTACTAGACAGGCGCTTTAACCATCTAAGCCACAGCGCCAGGTACGGACAATACAATGTCACTGATCAAAAAAATTACACTGCTGTGTCTAAGGTGCTCATTTCCAACTGAATTTTTTTTTCGGATTGAATAGATAGGACATCCATAAATAAATCCATAAATAAATAAACAAAATTAATGAATCGATTAATCTATCCATCAATTCCCACTGTTGAATTTCATGGCTTTAAAATGTTGAAGTAATGGGTTGGAGTTCTCACTGTGAAACCAAACAGCCTTTGTGCCCAGTTTATCTTATATCTATACTCCACTGATACACGTTAACTGGAGCCAGCTCAGGTAAAGAGAGCCAGGTCCGATTGAATCGAAGCTAACCCGCCTGTGTGTGTGTGTGTGTGTGTGTGTGTGTGTGTGTGTGTGTGTGTGTGTGTCAGAAAAGGCGCTACTGAGATTCGAACTCAGGATCTCCTGTTTACTAGACAGGCGCTTTAACCAACTAAGCCATAGCACCGGGTGAGGACAGATTGATACATTGAAAACCCAAATAACTCTCGCATTGCATTCTGGGATCGTATCAGCTTCCTGCCTAGCAACAAGTTAAAAAAAATCCATAACAACGAGCTAGGCCAGATATCAACATTCAGCCGTTTCATTCAGGCCTAAATAAGGTGCTCATTCCCCCTCTGAATTCATTCTAGCTTTGTAAGGGCCACAGTCACTGGTTTCATATGCTATTCTTCTTTTTCCACGATATGTTTATTGTTGTTTTATCTTTATTTTCAAAACACACAAACAAACATCTGAACAATCACAACAAGGAACCAGTTAAAAACATAAAAAATAAATAAATAAATAATAACATAATGAAATAGGCCCACATAAAATTAAACACATGTTCCCAAAATATGTTCCCATCAGTCATGATAGGCTACATATGTTATTCTTAGTATTGAATAATTCTATCAACATAGAAAAATTAAAAGTATTTTGAGGAACCTGGAACCAAATGTAAGACTAAAGCTTTCTAACTTCAAACAGTGTTCCAGGGATCACATTTTCCTGTGAGGAAAGTTTGTTTATTCAGTTATGAGAATATACCTTAGAACATGTTCACTTCTTTGACAGCCAAAGTTACATAATGCACCTTTAAGTTATTGAGATGGAGTTCAAACTGTGAATTCAAACGACCATGAGTTGAAAGTGCTCTGACGAACCTTTCAGCCTTTGTTAATTATAGCGCCCCCTTTGGGAAAAAGCGGTAGTGTTTTTACTATGCAATCTATAGTTCTAGGGTGAAGGACACATGACAAAAACAACAAGAAAATAGCATTCTTTGCACTGATGGTCTCATTTGCTGTTACATGTCATTTGTGATCATCAGAGAAAAAATATGACCGTTTTAGAAATATTTAAAAGTTCCTCGTATCTACTTTAATCATTGCACTAGTTTATCTTATACAGCTTACCGCGTTGTGCATATAGCCTATTGTTCACATAAACAGGGCAGGGGAGAAAAAGGCGCTACTGAGATTCGAACTCAGGATCTCCTGTTTACTAGACAGGCGCTTTAACCAACTAAGCCATAGCACCGGATGGTTCAATTAGAGGTCAGGTTACATTCAAATATCAAGTATCTCGAAGCCCCGCGCGGCATGGACCTATAAGGAAAGCAGTAGCAACCGTAACAACCACATGAATGTGTGTAGTAGGCTGTTTTTCTATCAACTGTGCATGTATGTCCACACTTTTGGCGCATTGATATTTTGATCAGTTAGTAAGCTAGGACCTATTTTCTCTAACCGTTTCCCAGTGTGAGTTGGCGCAGAGGAGGAGAGGCACTCACTCTTTCCTTGCTTAAATTACTGTTCTTACGTTTTAGCCAATAGGCCTATATTAATTCAATTAAATAAAATAAACTGTCTTTTTACGTCCACGGTTCTTAAACATCGAAATCAAACTGCCTCGGGGCGTCTCCGCGTGTCCCAGTAGGTGCTATGAGTGAGTCTATTCGTAACGTTTAGGATTGAATGCTAAAAACAAGCTAAATAACTAGTCGGCTAACACGGAAACACTGCTACATAGCCTGTGTGACTGTGAATCTGCTGTGGCTGTAATATGAGTCTAGTGAACTAATGGATACGTTATACGTTAATATATGCAAATATTATAATCATAAACAGTTCAGTCAACAAAAGGCGCTACTGAGATTCGAACTCAGGATCTCCTGTTTACTAGACAGGCGCTTTAACCAACTAAGCCATAGCACCGGGTGGGATATTTCGGCTATATTGAGAACTGAAATAACTCGCGTTGCATTCTGGGAGCGTGTCAGCTTTCTTCTTCATAGCAACAACCAAAAAAAGTCCATGGTAACGAGCTAGGGAGACATCAACATTGAACATTAGCTAGCGTACTGAACAGTGCGTTTTTATTTTATGTATCCATTTTTGAGGAGATATATCTTTAAAAATGGAGAGTTTACAAACCGGAGACCCGCGTTTTCTCAAGAGGTAACTTATGTTTGTTTATGAACGTTTAGAGGCGGACAAACAACGGTCCTTTTACGTGAGCCGATCTTCTGTAAGCGATATTTTTTCAGTGCTAATCAATGTAATGTAACGTGTGTGTGTGTGTGTGTGTAGGCTACTAGCGATATAAAGGACCACAAGTAAACCCGTCTTACAAACTGAGGCAAACTGTCGCTGTCTCTATTTTCAGTTCAATATGAAATGTGTTGGTTAATCTACGAATCGATAAATACAGGGATAAACTATACAATATAAAATAAACGACTATATTAGGTATTAAACCTGCAGTGTGTAGAATTTTGGGTTTTATTTCCTAGCAGATTTTGTAGAAAGTAATTATAATATCCATAATATCCATTTAATTTAGTGCATAATAGCTGAATTTTCTTTTTTTTAATTATTATTTTTTCCCTTAGAAAGGGTCTCATATATGTCCATATTTCTGCATATTTTGGACCAAGGCCTAGTGCCGCCATCTTGAAAGTGTCATAGTTGGAATGTCATCAGGTGCATTGTTTAAAATGTAGAATTGTTCTTGTCCTTGAAGGCCACTGTAGCTTCTGATATTATTCAAAAGGGTTGGGGTTACCCAGGGAGCGTTGCATTATAGAACTTTGTAGAACTTTCTTGATGATGTCATATTACACACTGCCCCTTTAAAAGGATGAGTTGATACGAAACAGGGAAGGTGGTATGACATATTAATGAATGAAAGACGAGTACAGTCTCACAGGTTGCACGTTTGTTATTTTTATATAATTTTTTTTTTTATAATTTGGTATGTACGTTTTTAAGTTGTTTTTAATTAGCCTATAATATTTTTATGTTATTTATTTTAATTGTATTTTTTTCAAGATTTGTTTGTTTGTTATTTATTCCTTTATTTTTACATTTATAAATTACATTTATGAATGTAAGCTACAAAAAAATATGAAATAAGCTTGATTAGCAAATACTAATAGAATCCAACCAGAATTTGTGTCAGTCTTGTTTCAACAACAAATTAGACTAAATACCTTCATATCCTTTAATCAATTTAAACAAACTATCTTAAATCTGCCAAATTCTACCTGTAACTGTTTTAATTAGGCTATATTGTACTTTCACCCATTTCATTTTAATTGCTGCCACTCTTCACCACTGTGTAAATGTTTC
Organism: Hyperoplus lanceolatus; assembly: GCA_026929865.2. Taxonomy (NCBI): domain Eukaryota; kingdom Metazoa; phylum Chordata; class Actinopteri; order Uranoscopiformes; family Ammodytidae; genus Hyperoplus; species Hyperoplus lanceolatus. Next base: position 33,760,768 of record CM049403.1, on the reverse strand, counting down.
AATTGTTTTTTCTCTCTTCACCTGTTGTTGTGTATTTGATGTATTTGCATTGAATATTGTGTATGTATTGTTGTTTTTCCTTGGAATTTATTTACTCGACACCATTGTAAATGAGGGTCACCCCTCAATTGGTCTCTCGAGGATAAATAAAAGTTAAATGAAAATGAAATGTTTCGCTGTATATAGAGTATTTAGTATCACAGATTCAAAGGCAAGGCAAGGCAAGTTTATTTCAGACACAAGGCCGTTCAAAGTGCTTTACAGGGGCATGAAATACATCAAGATTAAAATACATCAAGTCTAGAATAGACATTAGAATAGTGAATACATGTTTTTAGATTAATAGAAATAAAACATTTAAAGGTGCAGTGTGTAATATGACATCATCAAGAAAGTTCTACAAAGTTCTAGAATGCAACGCTCCCTGGGTAACCCCAACCCTTTAGAATAATAACAGAAGCTACAGTGGCCTACAAGGACAAGAACAATTCTAAATTTTAAACAATGCACCTGATGACATTCCAACTATGACACTTTCAAGATGGCGGCACTAGGCCTTGGTCCAAAAATTGCAGAAATATGGACATATATGAGACCCTTTCTAAGGGAAAAAATAATAATTAAAAAAAAAAATCAGCTATTATGCACTAAATTAAATGTACTTATGGATATTATAATTACTTTCTACAAAATCTGCTAGGAAATAAAACCCAAAATTCTACACACTGCAGGTTTAAATTCAATAAACAATTATAGGTTAAATGGGAA